>CM076582.1:496549937-496683346 GCA_034641835.2 Pinus albicaulis | reverse complement strand
CAATCCCAGCCATGAATCAAATTATATGTGCTGATTCCACACGTCCAGTTTCAGAGGATCTCAAAGCAGATCCCAGAACAAGGAAAATTGATTCTGCACAAGCTCTCGGAGGTATGTAATATGAACCAAATGAATTGAAGTTATCCTGTTAAATATTATCCTCGTGATTATTTTTTCATTTCATTTAACTGTAGATATATGTGTAACTGCTGCAGTTGACCCTGCATCATCAATAGGGAGCATTGTAACTGGTTCTATTGATGGTAAAGTTGACTACGCCTATCTTGTCACTGTAATGGTGGGAACAAGAAAAATGAGGGGTGTCCTCTCCCATGTACCTCCTCCTGTCTCTGGACCACCGGGTGCAAGTGTGTCTACATTTTGAATAATCGGGAGACAGACTTTATAACTGGTATGCTGGATCACAGACTAGGCCAGAAGCGAAAGAGAAAAGAAATGTCAAGGAAGGATCCAAGTGCCCCAAGACACTGATTATAATTTTTTTTTTACTGAGCAACGAGCCAGGCTTAAGTCAATTAAACCAGATAATGATAGAGCGATCAACAAGATGATTGGTGATTTGTGGAATCATCTTTCAGAGGATGATAAATCAGTAAGTATATTTGTGGAGACATCACTTTAGTCTCTCTGGCACATCTTAGCTATATTGTCCATCAACAATTTGATTATCTAGCCAAATGCAATCCTATAAGTTAAGTTTCTATCACAGTCTCTCCTAGTTGTTAGTGTTCTATGTTGGTTCTGGAGGCATGCATCTGTACAAAGGCCATTTATAGGTCCGAGGCCTCTTTAGTTTATTTGGATTTACAATAGTTGACTCGATCAGTATTAGGAAGATCTAAGTAAATGAAAGGTAATTTGATTTCTGGTTAATGGAAAGTAGTACTTTCATAGGAACTTTTTGAACATTTGATTATGGAGTAATTTAATGCTAAATTATTTATAGTCCTTATATAACTGTGATTACCAACAATTTGGTTATATGCGTTCTTGATTTGAATTTAAGTTCGAAGGAAGTGACATGAAATAATCTGTGGCAGCCTTATCAAGAGCGAGGTTTAGTGGATAAAGAGTGTTATAAGAGAGAGATGTGGGAATACAAGGAAAGACAGAGACCTGAGAGCTAAGGTGCAGTGGGAACCAATGGCTTCCATCAACATAGTTTAAGCACTGCAAGGAAAACGACCCCCTGAGCAATGATATGACACAAAAATGTCAATTAAGACTACAAGACAGTAAACCACTCCAAGGGACAGTTCAGTCAATATCAGAAACCCATTGTTATGAGACCGACATCACAGAGAAACTTTCCTATTGTTCTAGCACTGGCATCTTGGAGAAAATTTCTTGTGGTTCTGGCATTGGTATCTTGGAGAAACTTTCTTGTGGTTTTGGCATGGGCCTTGTTGAGTACCAGCCTTCCAAGAACCGTCAATCTCCAAAGGGTGAAAGTCATGTTACAGTGCAGGAACAAGGTGCCCATGGGGTTAGTAGCCCTTGCCTTAACGTTACTAACCCCATAACCAAAATAAAACAACTCGTTGAATATGATGTGGGACTCTTGTTGAAGGCCCGAAAATCCACCTGCAACAACAGCGTAAGGATGACCACCGTCCGGACCTTAAAGCGACTCCTTTTCCATTTTGGAATGGTGGTTATTGGTTCAACTAGGTCCAGTTACCTTCTCTCAATCTCCAATGGCTTTAAAATATAACTTTCATTAACCAATGGAAAAGAGACATCAGATCATTTTCTTGCTGATCAGGCAAGAAAGTGATCCTTAAGCTGATTTAGGGCTCAGCCAATCCACTACTAAAGTTTGCCTCTTTGGGAAGAGGACTTAAAAGAATGTAGAAATTAATCTAAATGCAAACTTATTCTAAGATGCAAGAAAAAGAAACTATCTTAATCCTATCTTAATTAGGCAGATATAGATCTAACCCAACCAAGAGCAGGTATTTATAATATTGGGATTGAAATATGTCTTGTTTATAATGAATATCATGTTAATGAAATAGTTCAATTAACTGACATTATGGATAGAAAAACACATCCTATTGAGACCTTTTAACTGAAATAATCAATCAACAACACTCAGGAAGTAGTTCACAAAATGGTATTGATCATTTAATCAGTAACTTGAATTATTAAACAATAATATGTGGAAGAAGTTCACAACATATCACTATTTATTCATCCAATATTAAAAGACAGATTTATGAGTAAATAGTTACCCAGAAATCAGAATTCAGCCCATAAGAGCAGAGATAAATAACAACATAAAATAGAAGAAAATTACCCATACCGACAAAAGTGCACAAATATGTAAGTAAATTGACATCATTCCTGTTATCATAAAATAAAACCAGTATTTAAAATAATAGTATTTGAAATACCAATTTATTGAATCCATTTCTCCAGCTCTGGTCTCTAATAGTCCTTTACAATGCCTAAGCTTCTGCTTTCAAAATCAGAGCTACAATAGTGCAAACTCTGTTCATTATACATAACTCAGGATGTAAAAGAAAAACCTCAATAATCCCCAGATCTGAGATTCCACTCCTCCCACCTACAACTCTAAATCCCTATTACAAAAGTGCTTTTAGAATTCCAGAATTGCAGAGGAGAGCAGCCCTTATTACATTTTGCAATCTGCTATTTATAATATTTGCAAAGGAATTCTTGAGAGGAAAGTTTGTTGAAGAGAAATCTGCCCAATCCAATTTTATTTGCTCATAATTCCAATCTTTAATTGCTGGAGCATTCTTATTGATTGAGATATTTTCTCCTTATCTCTTCTACTGTTTTCCTGCAAAAAGAAATCAAAATAAATTAAGATGCAATGAATAAAATCAAAATACCATTTCTGGCATTAAAATAAACCCAATCAAATTTAATTTAAATAAATAATTGAAAATAAAATATAAGCTCTCTATTGATGCCTGGGATGGTTTAATTGGCCAAGGATATTATTGATGAATGAATCTGCAATTAGAAGAGGCTTGGACAAATGAAAATGCAGAAAATAAATCAGAAAATTGATTTTGTTTTTAGAAATTCGGAGCTTGATCTTCTGCATGATTTTTGACCCAATTAATGACCAAATCTATTAGTGGAACCTCCTCATAAATGTTCTCCTTGATTTTATCTTTCCAATGAGCCGTCCTGGGCCTCATTTGGTCAAGTATAACTTAATCTATGAGCTTCCAAAGTTGATGAGTCAAATCTGGCATAAATCTGGAAATTCTGTTTGCTGGGCTAAAAATCAGAATTTTTAATTAGAAATTTAATCCTAAATTAGATTATAATTATCTAATAATTAATTCTAAATTAATTATTAACTAACTAATATATACAATTAATTCTAATTAATTATCATCTAATTTAGAAATTAATTAAGTTACAAAATTAAATTAATATACAAATGATTTGAAAAAGTTAATTTAAATATAACTAATATTATAATTCAAATTATATTAAAATTATAATAAACATTATAATTATAATATAATTATTATAATATAAAAATATTAAAAATTAATTTACAAACCATTGGAATCAATCCAAACCTAAAACCCATAAAACAAACCATTGAAATCAATCCAAACTCATTAATTCATCCATGTGAGTTATGGAGGGATATGGTGAGTGGAGTGTGAGATGAGGGTGACGTGAGGGTGAGTGAGATGGAGGTGCGGGAGGCATAAGGGGTTAAAAACTTTGTATTAAAATCTTTTAACACATCGCATTTAGCCTTATCGCATATCGGGGGTTTGTCATGTTTTAAGAAAATGTATTGTTTGAAAACATGTGATGCGATCTTGCGATCTGACATCGCACATCGCAAGAAATACACCATCGCATTTTTTGGAATGTTCACATATAAAATCTGTGATGCAAGAAATTTTGCGGTGTAGGAATATGAAATTAGTATGAGGTCACGGGAGTTATAAGGAATTAAAAACAAAAGTCAATGTTTGACTTATTGCATCGGATAAATGGTTGAATGGTATTTTATCAAACTTTGGTTAATGCTTGAAGAGCCATCGCATATCGGGGAATGAAGGTCATCGGGTTTTTTAAGATGTGCATGTTATTAAAATTGTGATGGTTGCGATATGCGATGTAATTTTTTGTTTTTTATTTGTATATATATATATATATATATATATATATATATATATATATATATATTATATTAAATTTTATTTTAATTAAATTAATCATATTAATTTAATTAATTCAAAATTTAATATTAAATATCAATTTTTTTATTTTTGGTTTTATTTTAATGAAATTAGTTATGAAATTATCTAAACTACAGCCACTCTGAAAATAAATAAAAAGAATAAAAATAGCATTTTTAACCCAGACTAGATAAATGATGGGACTTTAAAGGAGTACCATTTTCAAACTAGTTTACCAAATGAGGTAAAACAAGCATCAATGGGAAGCTTATTAAAAATCGATTTTAACAAAGAAATCAAAACAAGAATACAAAGAAAATGAAAAATTAACAATTGTGTAGGATAAAATAAATAAAAAATCATTGAAAGTAAATGCTGATAGAACATAATAATAGCTCGACAAAAGACAAGCCGATATAATAAATCAGAATTTACAATTCTTCTTGTCTAGCAAAGATAGAGAGAAATGTTTGTTACAATAGTGGACAGGATGCCTTAGGAAACAATGACTTTGGCTGGTCAAACCAACTCTTCCAACCTCTCGGAGGTTCACTCAAACACATACAAGATCAACCTTCCTTTAGTGTCACACACACCTCATGAGACAGCTCCCAAAACAGTCAATGCAAGTCAACAAAAGGATTTCCGGCATCCAAATTTCTGACATCTAGATTTTTGGCATCCAGATTTTTGACATCCATATTTCTGGCATCCATTTCCGGCATCCAGATTTCTGGCATCCATTTCCGACATCCAGATTTATGGCATCCATTTCTGGCATCCAGATTTCCAGTATCCATTTTTGTCATCATCCATATTTCCAACATCCAAATTCACACGTGCAAGAGAGAGAGAAGCCTCTTTTAGGTCATACGAGCCAATCTGATCACAAGGAATGTGTGTGATGAGATGATGAGAAAATGAGCATCAAGTCTCTCCAATTTATATCCATCAGTGAGGTCATGTGACACATCTATTGGGCTTGGGAGCCTACATTAAAATTCAGGTCGACCTTGATAAATTGCACAAGTGTGGAAAATAAAATCAAAATATAAGTTCTGCTCATCTAAGCAAGATGATATTTAGATCAATCTTCCACCTCTCTGAAAGCAGAATCCAAAAAAATATCATCATCATCAGATGAAAAAATCAACATGGATTTTGGACCTAGTTGCCCAAAATTAATAGTGTGCAAGGGAGTCATGGTTACAGGATGATGCCCATTTGATTTTGAGGACAATTTATTGTTTATTTCATCATTCCATCATACAAATAAGGTAAATTCTATCCTTTATTTATTCCCAATAACAAGATCCTTCACCATGAGAGCAGAGCATCAACATCTAGTAGCTTAGGCCTAAGAAACGTGAGGAGTCGACTTCTGGGAAAATTTTATATTTCCCAAGATGCAATCACAAGAATCATCCTCCGCAACGCCATGGGATCCATCAATTGATGGACTCATTTCTCTCATCACTGGGATCAATCAGATGGCCATCCAAATCCACGAGATCAATTCCGATTACAAAGAAGCTAGAATGACTCTCTTATAGTAAGAACAGATAGTTCAAGACTAATATTATATATGAGTCGAATATTATCCAAAGGTATTAGAAGATTAGCCCATTGTCATGGTGAAACTCGAAATGATGAAACAATCTTCAGCTCGCCTCATCTAAGGAATATGATGAACCAATCAAGTTTAGTTCCTCAGAACTACCTCAACACACACTCCACATTTTTTGTGGCAGAACCATGATCTCTTCGCATGTTGTTGGGCACTTTCGGGCGAATCCCCCCCTATGCTTATTTAATAGCACCTATGGTCCCCATCATCTATATTTTCAACAAGAAATATATGCGACCACCAATCACAAGGCCAATATATCACCTTCTCTGTGTTCAACTTCAATGTGCATCAAATATATTCATACAATTTTTAAGCTTTCATGCTTTCCCCTCAGCCTTGTGCCATGCTTGCCCATGACCGACACTTCAAAAAACAACGAAGTTCTAAAGTATTGAGCCTCGTGCCAATAAAATTTATAATTCCATTTTTCATATTGAAGTGTTAGAATTCAACTTGCAACTTTTTTATTGACAATGTGTTTGTATTTGAGCTAGAAAGAAATTTAGCATGCGCTAGATTTGTTTCACAATGCCATGTTATGGTTGGAAATCTAGTTTTTTGTGCTAGAATGAAATATGCTAGATTCTTTGACCTTGTAATGCTGTTATTAGAAATATGCATGTGACTATGTTAGAAGGAAATTTAGCACATGTTAGATTTCTTTTCTTGCAATGTTGTTATTGGAAATATCCTTTAGCTTGTGCTAGAAGTAAATTTAGCATGCGTTAGATTTATTTAATCCTACAACGTTGTTATGTTCTTATGTGCATGTTAGAAGGAAATCTATCACGTGCTAGATTTGTTTCATCTTATGATGTGCTTGTGTTGTGATGTAAGGAAACCTAGCACATGTTAGATTTCCTTTGTCCTATAAAAAATGTGCTTGTGTTGTGATGCAAGAAAATCTAACACATGTTAGATTTCCTTAGCCCTATAATGTTGTTGTTGTCAACATGCTTGTGTTTGTGCCAGAAGTAAATCTAGCATGCACTAGACTTCTTTCACTTTATAATGTGCTTGTCTGGTGTGTTTATGCTAGAAGGAAATATTACACACATTATATTTCTTATAATTTTGTTATTGGCAATGCACATATTTTTCGGTTAGAAGGAAATATAGCACACGTTAGATTTCATTCCCCTTGTAATGTTATTATTGCCAATGTGTTTGTGTTTCTCCTAGAAGAAAATTTAATAGGTCCTAGTTTTATTTTGGCATGCACCTTTGTCGCTGGAAATATGCTTGTCTTTCTACTAGAAGTAAATCTTGCACATGTTAGCTTTCTTTCACCTTGCAATGTTGCTATTGAGAATGCCTTGTATCTATGCTAGAAGAAAATCTAGCACATAATAGATTTTTTTTTGCCCTACAATATTGCTTTTGGAAATATACTTGTGTTTGTGCTAAAAGTAAATCTAGCACGAGCTAGATTTCTTTAACCCTGCCATGTTGTTATGTGCTTATGTTTTCGCTATAGGAAAATTTAGCATGGGTTCGATTTCCTTGACCTTGCAACGGTGTTATCGACAATGTGCGCTTATTTATGCTACAAGGAAATATATCACTCATTATATTTTTTTCATCTTACAATGTTGTTATTAGCAATGAACTTTTGTTTATGATAGAATGAAATCTAGCACATGTTATATTTCTTTTTCTTGATAATGTTGTTGTTGGAAATAGGCTTGTGTTTTTGCTAAAAGTAAATATAGCACATGCTAGATTTTGTTCGCCTTACAATGTTTGTTATGTTCTTGTAATTGTGCTAGAAGGAAATTTAACACACGCCAGAATTCAACTTGCAACATTTTTATTGACAATGTGTTTGTGTTTGAGCTAGAAGGAAATTTAGCATGTGTTAGATTTGTTTCACAATGGCATGTTGTAGTTGGCAATCTGGTTGTTTGTGCTAGAAGGAAATATGATAGATTCTTTGACCTTTCAATGCTGTTATTGGAAATATGCATGTGACTATGTTAAAAGGAAACTTAGCACATGTTAGATTTCTTTCCTTGCAATGTTGTTATTGGCAATATGATTTAACTTGTGCTAGAAGTAAATTTAGCGTGCGTTAGATTTATTTAACCCTACAATGTTGTTATTTTGTTATGTGTGTGCTAGATTTGTTTCATCTTATAATGTGCTTGTGTTGTGCTGTAAGGAAATCTAGCACATGTTAGATTTCCTTTGCCATTTAATGTTATTGTTGTCAACATGATTGTGTTTGTGCTAGAAGTAAATCTAGCATGCACTATAATTCTTTAACCTTATAATGTTCTTGTCTGCTTGTGTTTATGCTAGAAGGAAATCCTACACACATTAGATTTCTTTCACCTTATAGTTTTGTTATTGGAAATGCGCTTATGTTTGGGCTAGAAGGAAATCTAGCACACGTTAGATTTTATTCACCTTGTAATGATATTATTTCCATTGTGTTGGTGTTTGTCCTAGAAGAAAATTTAACAGGTCCTAGTTTTCTTTTGGCATGCACCTTTTTTGTTGGCAATATGCTTGTATTTATACTAGAATTAAATCTAGCACATGTTATATTTTTTTCACCTTGTAATGTTGTTATTGAGAATGCCTTGTATCTATGATAGAAGAAAAACTAGCACATAATACATTTATTTTTTCCCTGCAATATTTCTTTTGGCAATATACTTATGTTTGTGCTAAAAGTAAATCTAGCACAAGCTATATTTCTTTAACCCTACCATGTTGTTATGTGCTTATGTTTTTGATACAAGAAAATTTAGCATGGGTTATATTTCCTTCACCTTTCAATGGTGTTATCGACAATGTGCACTTATTTATGATACAAGGAAATATATCACTCATTATATTTTTTTCATCTTACAATGTTGTTATTAGCAATGCACTTCCTTTATGATAGAATGAATCTAGCACATGTTAGATTTATGTTGCTTAATAATATTGTTGTTGGAAATAGGCTTGTGTTTTTGTTAAAAGTAAATATAACACATGCTAGATTTTGTTCGTGCTTATTTATGCTACAAGGAAATATATCACTCATTATATTTATTTCATATTACAACGTTGTTATTAGCAATGCACTTCCGCTTATGATAGAATGAAATCTAGCACATGTAAGATTTATATTGCTTGATAATGTTGTTGTTGGAAATAGGCTTGTGTTTTTGCTAAAAGTACATATCATATGCTAGATTTTGTTCGCCTTACAATGTTTGTTATGTGCTAGAAGGAAATTTAGCACACGTCAAAATTCAAATTGCAACATTTTTATTGACAATGTGTTTGTGTTTGAGAAAGAAGGAAATTTAGCACGCACAAGATTTGTTTCACAATGCCATGTTGTGGTTAGCAATCTAGTTATTTGTGCTAGAAGGAAATATGCTAGATTATTTGACTTTGCAATGTTGTTATTGGAAATATGCATGTGACTATGTTAGAAGCAAATTTAGCACATGTTATATTTCTTTTCTTGCAATGATGTTATTGGAAATATGATTTAGTTTGTGCTAGAAGTAAATTTAGCATTTGTTAGATTTATTTAACCCTACAATGTTGTTATGTTCTTATGTGTGTGCTAAAAGGAAATATAGCACATGATAGATTTGTTTCATCTTATAATGTGTTTGTGTTGTGCTGTAAGGAAATCTAGCACATGTTAGATTTCCTTTGCCCTATAATGTTGTTGTTGTCCACATGCTTGTGTTTGTGATAGAAGTAAATCTAGAATGCACTAGAATCATTTCACCTTATAATGTGCTTTTCTGCTTATGTTTATGCTAGAAGGAAATCTTACACACATTAGATTTTTTTCACCTTATAATTTTGTTATTGGAAATGCAGGGTCTACTTATGCAAAAGGAACACATAATACAAAGATAGATTCCCTTGCTCAACAAGCATGTGGATTCCTTGACATAATGGTAAATGGATCAACAAACATTCAACAAGTTGACAACAATTTTGAATTTGGTTGTCATTTTGGGTGGCCTGATCTTTTGTCAACACTTTTGCACTCTTTTCCAAGTCAGTTGCAGCCATTTTTACATACTGACATTATTGTTCTGGATACATTGGCTTTGAGAAAAGAACCATTCCACAAGGGCTATTATATTGATTTTTTTTCAATTTCTTATCGAAAAAAATGAGTTGAATGACTTTGGTTTTGTAATGATGTATGCCAAAATTTTGAAATTGCCATAAATAACTCCAAGTTCAAATATAAAATGACTAGTGGAATTTATGAATATAAGTCCCAAAATAGTTATAGTTATGATATAGTTTTGACTATACATTTCTATTTTCAGAATTGAGAATTTTTGAGGCTTCAAAATACTCTCACACATTTGAAGACACACTTGATGAAAAGGAGAGAGATTATGATTTCTGGATGGATTTATTGGAAAATCATCGACAATGTAGTGATGAAAAAGTGGTTATTTCTCTTTATGCGGGGGAAAATTTAATAAAAACTTATTGTAATTAAATGTAATGTCCTTTGTACAAGAAAAGTCACAAAGGACATTAAATTTAATTACAACAAGTTGAATTGTTACAAATATTTTCAACTATCAAACCCAGGATCTATTAGCTTCTTGGAAAATTCAGGTGCTACAGTTTCTTTGTTGTTTCTCTTATAATACTTTGGATAATATTTTGTTCAAATTTCTTAATTCTCAATATGTTTACTACAATGACTAATGATGGATATTATAAAACAGGGAATGATGAAAGTGGAAAGCACTCTGCTTGGACCAATAACAGCCATATTTTTTTTTGCTCAGAGGCTTTCTTCATAGTTTTGTTCACTTTCGAGGACTATAAAAAATATTTAACATGAGGACCTTGGTTCTAGGGAAACGCTGGGCTATTCCTCACACCATGGTTCCTAGACTTCGACCCCTTCACGACCGTCTTCACCAAGCTTCGCATTTGGGCCAAGATCCCAAATTTACCGGCCCCTCTAGGGCACTATTCTGTCTTTGAAGGAATCAGAAATACTCTAGGCTACTTTCTGGCAATGGATACCTCCAGCGGGGAATCAGGCATATACACCTTCGGTAGAATATGTGTTGAAATAAACATCAGCAAAGGCCTGCAAGATCAAATCAATCTAAAAGTGGGAGACTTCCATTGGACAAAGACCCTAGACTATGAGAATACTGCCTTTTGATGCCACCACTGCCACCAAACAGGACATCTTCAGAACTCCTGCTCCTCCTTCTTGGCCCAAAAAAAGAAGAGCATCCGCAAATAAAACTCCGAAATTTGGAAGCCTTGTGTCCTGCCTCCCATGAATGACATCGATTCCTTCAGCTTGGATGAGGACGAGGAAGAGATCGAAGCAGATGAAACATAAGGACATGACCTCAGCAGACGCTGACGTGCCCACTGGTCCCATGAGTGCACATAAACGGTATCATTAAACCTCCTCCTCATATTCAGATAAGGAGCCCACTCCTTTAGAATCCAACATGTTCCAAGTGATACTAGCCCAACAACCCCAGGATGGTTGGGTCAAAGTTTGAAAAAATAAAGGAAACAAATGTTGTACTGGGGAAGCAACCGACTCAGGGTAGTTTCTAGTGTTTGTCTTGTGGCTCCCTTGCTTTTCTGTCTGTATCTCTTGCTTATCTCTTGGCTACTCTATGGGATCGAGGTTGAATGTTATTCATTTCCAGTTCCCTTCTATCTAGCCTCTACTATTTGTAATCCATCTTGTACCATACGCTCTTTTAATAGAAATAGACTAATTTACCAAAAAAAAAAACTGAAGAGAAATTAGTTATGTTTGAATTAAAGGAAATTTTTTATCATAGCATCGATGATGAAGCAGCAACACAAAGGACATATTGAGAAAGTGAGAACTGATGCAGATTACACAATAGAGAAAAAGTTATTTTAGATTCATCCACATGCAAAAACATTTTTTGAAATGTGTTTCAAAAATGAATATTTTGAAATTGCAATTTGGACGACAACTTTGAAACAAAACACAACCAGAGTTCTAAAAAATTTGGTTTTAGAAACATTACAAGATAAACTTGTGTTTATGTGGGCTACTTTAGATTGTAAACCAAAAAAGGGACATAAGGCCATTGGGAATCCAACAAAAGGTATACACACTAAATCATTGAACATAGTGTGAGAAATGCACACATAATATGATGCAATGAATAGTATTATAGTGGATTTTTCACTTGAGAGAATGAAAGGAAATTCAAAAGAAAATGTGATTCTTGCCCCTCTATTCATTGTAACAACTCAAGAGGATACTTGGTTGATCAATGAGCTATGGAGAATGTTGAATAAACGCATCAAGGCAAGTGATGTGCGAGCTATTTTGAAGGATGTTCAATCACATCTAATAGTACCTTAAGACGTTTGGTGTCTATTTCATGTCATAATATGTATGACATCATGAATTATTACTATATTTTGTAGCCCTTTTAAATCTAAGTTGACTTCTATTTCACAATACTAATAAAAGAATTGTTGATTTGGTTTGTCATAAGTAGAATAAAATAATTTTATTTTCTTTATTTTTGTGAGATATTATTGTATTGATAACAATTATTGATTTGAATGGTTGTTTAATGTTTTCATATCAAAATTTCCCATGCTATAGAAATTTTTACAATGGATTAGATTGTATGTAAAAATTAATAGGTAATTGGTCTATTTGTTTGAATTGGATCATTACAATTATTTTTTTCTATTGTGGTTTAAGTTATCATTATACCTCTTAGAAATTAGTAATGCAAATGATGGCTCAGTGCATTCTTATAAACTTTTTTATTTCATATAAGTTTAAAAACTATATTAGGATGTATCTAGCACCAACAATAGACATAAAATATTTACTAAAAGAAGCACCAAAAGAAACTAAAGTAGAGATTCTAGATATTAGTGTATAATTAATTAGGTTTGAAATTAAAAAATTGTATTATATTACACGTGGAAACTAATATATAATTATATAATTAGTTTGTTTAATTGCAACCATTGTAATTATATCTTTCAATTGAAATTAAACAAATCATTATAAGTCTTAAAATCAATGATCTAAATGGTGGGTCAATGTGATCCTATAAGACTTGCTTATTCCATACAAATTAAATAAAGGTGTTAGGTTGTATGTATAAAGTAAACATATCATTAGTTTGTTCACTTCACTGGGCCATTGTAATTATAATTTGTGATTACCATTAATTCATAATAAATACTAACATCATTTTTGAAATGTTAGGTTTTCATATCCTTAAGCAATAAAGTGTTGAAGTGGAGATATGTTAATATCAAACATGTGGTTGTAGTGCAACTATAGATGCAAATGGGCATTTCTATAAGTCAAAAGAAGATGTTGATATTTGAAATGGAAGGAGTTATTTTCCAATCGTACACTAAAGATGGACAAAATTGTCATATTCAAAGAGAACCAGATTGGCATTTCGGTGATAGGTCATATTTTTTAAGGCCTTTTCACTCAGAACTGTTAAAATATTGCTTAAAAAATATGATGTTGTAATATGGACATTAAATGTTACATCCGACAAGTACTTGAAATATCAAATATTGATATAGAGGACTTTAAATTCGCATGGAACAAGTCTCATTGTCATTTGCAAACAAAATTAGAAGCCCGAAGGACAATACAATTTTATGAGAAAAGGTTCACTGATGTGTGGTCCCAATATGGAAATAATTATGAAGAATCAAATGTATTACTAATAGATACAACAAAGCATACTTCTCAATTCATCGGATATCGATCAAACCACATCTTGATAAAAGTCTATATAGGAAAAGAGCAAGATACTTGGCTTATGCAAGTTTTATTCCCCTTTCTTAAGACAGTTCATCATATGAAAGAGAAACGTGTTTACATTCAAATGTTCAATAGAACATGTACTTCATTGTAGTGGATGGAGATAAATTTCTTTATAAATTTGTTCACAAGTACATTCCAATTTTTGAATGCAATTTGAACATAGTTTTTTCTGAATCAATTTGTATGATTTTATATATTTTGGAATATTATATGGGAATTGTCATTTTTTTTTTTAATAAAAAAATTAGAATGGAAATTGTCAATTATATTATTATATATTTCTATTATTATTTATAATTATAATTATTTTTGCAATGACTTCGTTGTATCGATTTTTTTTTTGCTAATATGTGTGTGTATGTGTTCTTAAATGAATTATTTGCCATTGAAATCATTCTACATGAACCATCAAGGTATGTTGTTATTTTTAATGACTTCTATTTACTTATATGCATAATACTCAGATATAAATATGAAATATAAGTTTTGAAATAGAGCTCATTGCAAATGAAGGTGCAATTATTATTGAAGAAATTACAATAATTTACTTGATAAATGCTACATGCACTATTGGGTATTCAGGCTATTGGGAAATGTGTCATAGGTAAATGATTTGAACTTTTTGAAGCATAAGATATGTGATTTCTCAATCCATATTTTACATATATTTATATACTTCAATCAATTAATGGTTGTAATTAAAATCATATCATATTGAAAATCAACTAGACTCAAAGTTAGTTATTTTTTACCTATAAAGTGCATTAATATGAGTGCATAAATGTGATATTTAATTTTTGAGATAAAAATCTATTATAAATAATTTTGCATTTCTAAAAAAAACATATAATTAATGATAATGATTTCTTAGTGGACTATCAAGGTTTGATTGGACGCTATCATAGATAAATGATGTCTTTGAATTTTTTTATTTTTTTTTAATTATATCTTGAAGGCATATGATTACATTATTTGAAGTTTGTTGTTGTTGTTGTAAATTTGTATTTTAAATAAAATGAAATCATATCATATGAGCCATAATTATATTATTGATGTTTACTTAGTTATATCCATTAATATGAGTATATAAATGTGATATATAATAGCCATATACTATGAGACATTTCTTCCAAAAATAAATCTAATAATTTCTTGATAATAAGTATTAAGTGGACTATTTAAGCTAATGGGTGATGGATCATAAGTGAATATTTAAAACCCTTAAATTAAGGCATTCAATCTCTCTCTCTCTCTCTCTCTCTCTATATATATATATATATATATTAAATCAACTATTTGCGTATGTAATTAACTTATCCCATATAAGTTAATAATGAATCCATTTATTGACCTTTATTTGTCTACCATGTAGTTTAATATGAATATTATTTTCATATTGTATTTTTTTGAAATAAAATTCCATTTAAAACAAAATGCTCTTCTTAATAAAACATGGAAAAATTAATTAAAAACGTGTTAAGTGAGCCATCTAGATAAATTAAAGAGATGAATCATAAATGGTTGTATTTAAACTTTTTGCACCATAAGACATTTATTTTCTCATCCATTTTAATAATTTTTTTCATTTTCAATTCTTAAACAATTTACTTGTAATTTATGCAATCTCATAGAATCCAACATGACTCAAAGCTATTTATTGTATTCTATTTGGTTATATGCATTAATGGAAGTTTATAATGTGATGTATTTTTGAAATGTAGCTCCTAATGTAAATAAATATATGTTATTTATCAAACAAATTAAAATTTATTGATAATAAGTTCTATGTGGTCTATATAAAGCCATTTATCAACTTTTATTTTCCTATCATGAAATTTAATATAAGTGTATAAATGTGACATTGTTTTTTTGAAATAAAACTTCATGTAAAATGAAATGTTTTTCCTCACAAAACATGAAATAATTAATTGATAATGAATAGTAAGTAGATTCTTTAAGTTATCTTAAGATATAGGTCATAATAAATGCATTTAAACTTTTTACAACATACACCATTTGATTTTCCCATCTCTATTAACATTTTCTAAATTTCAATTCGTAAATAAATCATTTCTAATTGAAATAATAAAAGCCAACAAGAAATAAGGCATGTATTAAATTCTATTTATTTATATGCATTGATACAAGGTTATAAATGTATTATATTTTTGAAATAAAACTCTTAATGTAAGTAAAGATACATTTTTTAGAAAAAATAATAATTTCAAATCAATCGATGATGAGTTCTAAGTGGTTTATTCTATCTTCAATCGATAACTTATTCTAACTATGCATTTTTTAAATCAATTAATTTTATATACAATCATGCCATATAAGTCGATAAGTCAAGAAATAATTGATTGATTTTTATTTACCTATCATGTGGTTTAATATGAATGTATAAATGTGATATTGTTATTTTTAATTGGAAACTCTATGTAAAAAAAAGTTTTCTATTAAAACATGGATTAATTAATTCACAATCAGCATTAAGTAGACTATTCAAGCTCATTCAAGAGTTGCGTCATAAATGAACATCTTTAAACTTTTTTCCACCATATGACATGATTTTCCCAGCAAGATTAACATTTTGTAAAATTTAATTATTAAATAAACTATTTGTAATTAAAATAATCTCAAAGCTACCAAGCCCTCAAGCTATTTATTGTATTCCATTTAGTTATATGTATTAATACAAGTTTATAAATGTAATATATTTTTGAAACAAATCTCTTAATGTAAGTAAAGATACATCTTTTACAAAACTAATTAGAATTTATTGATAATGGGTTTTAAGTGGTTTATTTAGATCACATGGAAAATCATGTGTAATAGATACATGAATTTTAATACATATTTAATATTCAAAATTAATATCTTAATGATAATTTATTAATAGTTACATTAAGTATTTAATAATTAAAGAGCATGGGAACTTATATAAATTTCAACTAAAATCCATAAGTTGTGTTTCACATTTATTTATTCCCCATTAACAATTCTAATCGTTATCTCCTCTTGGTGAAAGTAATGGTCAATAATGGTTTTCGTACAATAGGTTGGCACTATTACATTAGGAGCATTATTAGTTTTTGACAATGTTGACAAGTAGAGATAAATATCCAGAATGCCATCAAGTGTAATATTTTTTGAAAACCATTTCTTCCACTAATTTGTCTATGTATATTGGTTCTCAATGACCAATAATTCTTGTTTACTTGAATTTGTGACAACTTCCTATCATAATGGAATGACTTGAATACCAATTTAAGAACTCTCATTTGATATACTTGGCTTTGAGTGGAGATATATCAATTATACCCAACATTCTTGAAATACTTAGATCAATAGTGCCTAGCTTTAATACTGTATGCATGGATGCTGTAAAGAATAATTATCACCTCCTCATTAGTGTTACTTAAAGGAATGAAGGGGTAGAAAATTTAGCACAAAAACATTTTACGAAGTTTCTAGTAGACTAGTTTCAAAGCAATGTAAGGGAGGCACCTCCTTTCCACTTACACAAAGATCCTGATATCACCATTATTCAATCAACAACTCTTTTGCAGGTTGTGGGAAAGGGGGTTAGAGTAGTCTAGCACAAAATTCAAACATCGATGACTCTAGTATGTTATCCCTAACTATAATATATTTCATGGATGTTAGGCATACTAATATGATTTACCTTAAATAAATTGTTTCTAAGAGTTTTATTTCACACTCATATTGTGCATTGATACTATTGTACCTAACAACCCCATGTTTGACCTATTCATGGTCTCTAATTGGTTTGACATTCCTAAAATTATTTTTATCTTAAATTAATTTAATATAGTGATTTACAAAAAAATGAATGTTGTTGAAGGCCTTGTAATAGAATAATTCCAAATTTAATGAAATATGTGTTCAAGGAGTGTTTCCAACACATTTAGAGCTGACTTCGTGGAGCAAGGAGTGAAGGTCTTGGAGAATATAATTTGTGCTTTACAAGTGTAGCATGAATTGACATACATGACTCTATTTTATACATTTATGGAAAGAAGAAAAATTCCTAAAAGACATCAAGAAGAAGTCTTTGACCTATAATAAAAACTACCTACTCATGAAACATGTTGGCTTGATGGGTCCTGATCCAGGTTTAGAGTTAAGTTTAACCAACAAAACCCTCTTACTAGTGGCCCTTTCGGTAGTGACCTACTTGCGCAATTCAAAGTATCACCGGAAGAAATATGGGGGGTGATGAAACAAATTTTCCACACCCTGAGAAATAATTAAATAATGTGGTTGTATTTAGATCTCAACAACTGTGATCTAACCTTCGCAATAGAATCCCTAACCCAAAACCCTAACAAAAAACCCTAACTAGACAGATTTAGGTCAATTAACATAGGTTGTCCTGCACACACACAGTTACAGATGAACAATACCTTTCAATAGTCCTTAATACATAACAAAAAATTTCAATAGAAATAGATCCATATATTAACCATTCATATGAGGTAAAAGACAGTCCTGCAACTGATCCAAACACAGATAACACATTAATCGAAAATAACGCGCAAAAACAATTCATAAAGCAAAAGGAAGATGCATTTGATACTCAGATATCATCCAAAACATTCCTTTATTCTTTCACAGTTCAAATCTTCCTTACAACAACTTCGGTCTACTTGCACGCACAACTAGCGAGGTCCACACACAGCAGGACTAAGGTCTTCACGCACACAGCCAGAATGAGCCTTCTAAACCCAGAAAAGTTTGCTTCTTAGCTCAGAATATCAAAACATGGTTCAAACTTACTACATCATGTCCCCTATCAACTCGATCTAGAATCCTATTTATACATTTAGCCTATGCTCGTATAAGGTCCGAAAACTGTGGTTTGTGGCCCCTAGTTCTACCCTTTGGACCATTACAACTCATGAGGGGCTTTGGCTTGCACCAAAGCCCCTTGACATGTGCTTCTCTTAGCGCGCATGACTAAACTTACAAAAAAATTATAAAAAAATACCACTTTTACCCAAAATTCGGTCCTATGGGATCCCCCTCCAACATGCTCCCAACACAATCTTTTGACTTATCCCAAGTCATAGCGGTGTTAGGTTCTTCATTTTGGCCCACAATTATTCAATAGAAGCAACAAAGGGAACCAAGATGCCTGTGCTCTGATCCACTGCACTCTACGCTGTATCCACCAGCTTTTGTAACGTCAACCCTTTTGCGGCTAGATTGATGCTTTGAAGTGTCTGATTCAGATTCTTAACGGCTGCATCCAGGTCCCATGACAGCTTCATCACCTCATCTTCCCATGGCTTCATGTGCTCTATCATGATCTATTTATTCCTACGTAGCTCCTCTACTTCATCGCATATAATTTGACTTGTTTGTAGGCAGGCCATGCGCTGAGCAGGGACAAAAGTCGGCAAGGCCACCTATAGGTTGTCGAATGCTTGCTCCTTAGTGCACAACTCCTGAGAGATATTCTTGAGTAGTGGGTCTATTTGCACAGATGTCCATAGTCCCATTGTTGTTTCAAGCAATGCAGAGCCCATGTCAATATTGGTAGCAATACTTTGTGATGCTTCTTTCACCAAGGTTGCCCATTGCGCATGCACCTCTAGGGGATTCTCTGGCTGCAGGTTAGCCTACAATGCTACAATATGTTTCTTGAATTTTGATTTTATCGTTTTTACTCCTGACCGGGAATCCTTCAGCGCTGTGACCAAGATATTAATTTTTACTTGCAGCGCTGCTGATGCGAGAATGGCTACCTCTGGGAGGTCCCTGCACAATCTGTCAATTAGGTGCTCGAGCTGTGCTCGCTATGCTACAGTCACCTGCTACACTATATGAAATTGGATTGATTCTTCATTTTAGATATAAATGTTTGCTCTGCTTCACTTAATTTCTGCTACATGCTCACCTCCCTGCATTGCAGCTCATCGGCAATGCTAGTTTCAATAGCGTGTATCTTTCCACTTGGCGACATGGAGAGATCGGTCCTCACCTCTTGGCAGGTCTGCACCTGCGCACGCAGTTTTGACTACTCCAATGTGACTATTGTGCCTAGGAAGGGGTAGATCCTACTACCCGTGGTGGTGATTTTCATTGCTATAGGGAGGCTCGCTTGGATCGGCCTTGCTTGATTCACGCTCGCTTGTAAATTGTTGGTTTTCTATTGGAGTAGATGGAAACCAGATTGCAATGCCTTGACCACAACCTTGTATTGTTATTCCATGGTGGTCCACCTGTATTCAAAGGCAGATGTGACTGCATATGTTATTTTGTCCAGGTAATTTTCAGTCAAAATTACCTCCTCTACGCCTCTAGCTTTGGATCCTTTCTACTTGTTTTGCGGCCCCTTGGGGGTTTCTACGACACGTTTCATGTTGCATAAAGATTCTGCACCAGTACCATCTAACTCATTAAGGTCTCCAGGGTCCACACCAGCTTCACCCCTAAGATCTTGCTCCACATCCTTCTTTGCTTCCCACACGAGCTCCTTCTCACCGTCTTTTTCTGTGCCTATTTCTGCATCTTTGTGAGTGCCTGACTCAACTTCTTTCTCTTTATCTCCCGGGGTTGTCTCTTTTCCTGAAGTAGATGCTGTCATGGGCTGGGTGGAGCCGAGTCCAACTTTCCATGCTTCTAGCTAGGTCATAATGACCTAATCGATGTATCCTTCAGTCACCATGAAGGGAAAATTATACCACACAGGGTCATTGCATGCCCTGATCTGCACATGATGCATGGTTATCTGAAAATCTGCGATGTTTTTTCAATTTTCATAAACTGTGGGGGAGAGTCTTGGTTGCGAATGGATTGCCACTGCCAGCTTGCCTTAAAAGAGCACTCAAAATAATTTGTTTTCCTTCACCCACCTAGGGTTGGAGGAATCCAACAGATTAGCATAGCGCGCCCCCTCACGTATACCAAGCTACAATTGTGGGAGAACCACCCCTTCTGGGGTCTCCTATGCTATCAACATAATGAGAAATAACAACCAATAATAGTAGAGCTTCTTTCCTTCTTCTTGCACCTCGCGCACATTTTCTAGAAACCTTTGGCAAAGATATTGGGACCAGTTGTAGCTGACCCCCTTCTCACATTGGCTTGCCAATGAAATTACGTGCACATGGACTGTCTTTCGTCGAAATTTGTGAATCAACTTGTAGCCTAGGACTAATGTGCCTATGCGCACACCTGGGTCAACAATTATTTGCACTAGGAATCCCCTTATGTCCCACCCGACCTGGTAATGTTTATTTACCTTTGTAACGACCTTGAGCTCATTTCTCTTTCTAAAAATTGCAATTGGATGAGGCCCCTTCTTGGGCAAGCTGGTGCTCCAATGGATCAATGCGACGTATATCAGAATCTATCGTTGAATCCATAGGAATCCATGATGCACCAATGCTAGCAGCTGGCACACACATATGGAGGTGATAAGTTACCTCCCAAAATGAGGAATCCTCAGTAGATTGAGGATCCCAGCATTGCTCAGCCTATGAGCCCATGACATAGGCTCAACCTTCACGATTTCGTCATAGAGCACGCGCTCTAGGTAAAACTCTGGTGCCAACTCAGGAAATGTCTCCTGATTTACCAAATCATAGTCATCGATCTTGACATGAGGAATCTTTCCAAACATATCAGGGGAATGACCTATGGGACTAGTGGCATCTATAGATAATCCCTTGCCACATCTACATTTTTTGGCACATGCATAGAAGGTCTGCATGGCTTGACATACGCTATCCACCATGAGATTGGCTAAACAAGAACAACCTCCATAGTGGCACTCATCGGTCTCTTCGTAGGACCACCCATAGGCAACCTATCCTTAGTAGCTTGTCGCGAGGAAGCAACATTCCTAGGAGAGGTCTGTGGCTTGGAGGAGGAATCCTTCATCAATTTTTCCTTTCCCTTAGCCGGCGTAGACACGCCTTCTTCAAATTGAGGTACCACTTCATGTACATCATCCGACCCCGGCTCAATCAATGTTGTGAGAGGCACGGAGTGATCCTCAATAGGCTTGCTCTCCTGATTGGTGGCCGTAATTCTTGGGCGAAAGATGAATTATATTACTCACGTCGGATGGGGTCTGTCAACCAGAGATACAGTCCTTACTGACAAAGTTACGCCAAAAATCATGGATAATATTAGGGCGCAATGTATTTCGAAAGAAAAGGAACCAATTGTGATCCACATCCTTCCTTTTATAGGCAATCCAATGTGACAATGGTGGAATCTCCATTGAATGCATAAAACCCACTCCATCCAATGGTAAAATCACTTTTTCACCCAATTTCATTTTTCTAATGGTTAGTTTCTTTCCCTGCCCATCACCCCTACACTCCTGTCACCCTTGTTTGTGCCGTGCATAGACCACTATATTCTTTTGCTCCGACCATATATTTATTTGGTCGGCACAATATTGTCCCTATACGGCTTCAAACGGCTTCCATTGAAATACTTGAGAATATTCTCACTGCACAACGTGGCCAAGTGCACTTCACCTCCATCAGTAATTTCCTTCACAATATATGGGCCCAACCAATGTTTCCTGAGCATCCCTGGGTGGAACGCAAACTAATTGTCATATAACAAGACCAAGTCTTACTTCTTGAACACCTTTTGTATGATGTACCTATCATGACAAGCCTTTTCATGCACCTTCTACACTTGCTGATGGAAGTTAGAAATTAAGGCAATCAATTGTGCAAGTTGTTCCTCCATGACATCAGGCTCAACCATATTAGTGAATTTTTCGATGCACGGGCCTGGGACGATATACTCCATTGGCATGATTTCTTCTTGCCCATAGACCATCCTGAAAGGTATTTTCCTAGTAAATTTTTTGCATTTGGTCCTATAAGCCCATAACATGAAAGGGATGCGCACATCCAAATCATTCTAATTTTCATTACAAATCTTTGTGAGTGCATTCTCCAAGATTTTGTTGAAAGCTTCCACCGCACTATTTTCCTAAGGGTGATAAGGGGTACTCTTCTCATGATGGATATGAAATTTCTCTGTCAGAGCTTCAATGGTTTCATTAAAAACATGTGTACCTATATCACTCATAAGTACCTTTGGACATCCAAATCTAGTCAAAATATGTCCCAAAATGAAGTGCGCAGTAGTATCTACAGTAAAATCCTTAACTTCCTTCGCTTCTGCCCATCTGGTTACATAATTTGTGGTCATGATGATATAGCGCACTCCAGTCTTCTTCCCTGGATGGTTGATCAGTCCAAAAAAGTCTATAGTTCATTTATCAAAGGCCTGCAGGGTCATTCGTGGTTGTTGGGGCATTTCATCTCTATGCGAGGGCTTGCCATTCTCTGGCATGCATCACAGGCACAGAAGCATGTATGTGCATCATTGTGTAGTGTGGGCCACCATAAACCGCATGCAACACATTCTGTGTAGTAGCCTTCCCTGCATAATGGCCTCCTGCCACCCCTCCATGAGCCTCATCCAAGATATACTATCTCTCAAGTTCCACCACATACCTCCTTAATACTTCATCTGCTCCCAGCTCATATAACTGACCAACAATCAGGGTAAAATTAGTTGCATGCACAACCAAATCCTTCTTCTGCTGCACTGAATATTCAGTAGGCGCACTTCCAGTGGTTAAAAAATGAATAATATCAACAAAGTGCTCATCAACCAACTTGATAGTAAAGAGATTTACATCAGGTAGCCCCTCCTCCATACTGGTTGGTTCTTTCACATTTTCGATGCGTGACAAATGATCAGGTCCAACATTTAGTCTTCCAGGCTTCAAAATGATCTCAAATTCATATTCCTGAAATAACAACAACCATATGAATATATTCCCCCCCAACATAGGCTTATTGACCAAGTATTTGAAATAAGAGTGGTCAATGAACGTTTTGAAGTGTCCTCCTAGCAGATAGTGCCTGTATTTTTGCAAAGCATAGACCATGGCCAATCCTTCCCTTTTTGTGGTTGAGTAGTTACGCTCTGCATTGGAGAGCTTTATACTGGCAAAAGCAACAGGGTGATCAATGTCTCCTTCTCTTGGTTGAACTAAAAAAACCCCAAGTGCTATACAAAATGCATCCACATGTATATGGAAAACCTTAGACCAGTCTAGGAATATAAGAATAGGTGCAGTGGCCATCTTTTCCTTCAGCAGCTCAAAGTTGTTTTGACATTATTCATCCCCAAAAAATGACACATCCTTCTTTAGTAACTTCTCCATTCTTGCAGTGACCAGAGCATAGCCCTGAATGAAATTCCTATAATATTCGGTGTGTCCTAGGATGGAGCACAACTATTTCTCATTAGTGGGAATTTATAGGTTGATGATAACTGCTATTTTGGTTGGGTCTACCATCCATCCTTTCTCACACTATATTTCCCAAAAAAATTCCAAAAGGAACACATAATATACATTTCTTCAAGCCAAGATAAATCTGGTGCTTCCTACAAGTGTCAAGCATCACGCGCAGTTTTTCCATATGTTTCTTTAACAACCCATACACTTTTCAGTCATCAAAATAAACCTCCAAAATTTTATGCATTAATTCTTTGAACACAACCACCACTACATGTGAGAATATCAAAAGTTCATTATTCAATCCGAAAGGCATGAAACTGTACTGGAAATACCCCCATTCTGTTGCAAAGGTCATCTTGCTACAATCTTCAGGAACAATTATGATCCGATGATACCTGAAAATCCATTAGTAAAAGAATAAGCCTCTTATCCTCCCACATTATCCAGGATCTCATCTGAAAATGGAGTAGGGAAGGGGTCATGCACACATGCATCATTCAACTTCCACAGATCCACAAAATTCCTTATCTCTCCTTTGGTCTTCTTTTCTTGAACCATCATTGGGCTCACCCAATCAGACTGCTATATAGGCTCAATGATGCTCACAACCACCATCTTCTCTAATTCCTCTTTTAATTTCTTCTTATACTTGGGATTCAATATGTATGGTCGCTTCTTGACAGGGTGAACATCTGGTTTCAAAGTGATCTTCATAACACCTAAGTCTCCTACAATTCCTTTGAGCTCAGAGAACTTTCTAGGAAACATGTCCTCATACTTTGTTAGTAGCACCACAATCTTCCCTATTGCATCATCATCCCAGTAATCCCCGATTTTGACAAACTTGGAATGTTCTTCTATCCCAATGTTGACTTCCCTTAACTTTAGAGGTTTAGTTATATCTATTGTTCCTAATTAGGGCCCTACAACTATGCGCTCCCTTTCAGACTCAGGGATGTTGAAATTACTTGGATAATCTTCATTATCCTCCATTGACAGGTTCTTGCAATTGACAATATCTTGCATCTACGCATCCCACACTAGTGCAACACATTCCATTTGAGGTAGGGAGTCATCAAAGACAAGTGCGTCTATATCCTATAAATCTTCATCTAATTCCTCTGAACCCCCAACCAAGCTAAAGGTTGATAGGAAATCATCAGTCATTATAATCCAATGGTGATTTCCTCCGTGCAGCTTTGTTTCCAAATACCAAGTAGTAGGTACTGGCCCCAACGAATGAATAAACATATGAACCCACGTGTTCCAGGTATTTTCTTCCCAAACCTCCACCCACAGGGCCATGTTCTTGCACGTGTTTCCCTGACCATAGAAAAGCTCAATTGGTGGGGTAGTGCGAGGCTAAAAGCACAACGTCAACATTTTGATACATTCCTCACAGTCCTTACAAACTCCCTTGTGCGTATCCCACCAAAGTGCTGGGGGTTGCGTGCATAGTCACATTAAGCACCCAGAAACTTTGTTCTTCTGGGAAAACCTTTTCCAATTCTTCCAGAAATATAATGACACTACTAGAACCATCAAAATAGGGTAGTTCTCTTACCTCCGAGGAGATGCATTGGAATTTCTTAGTGATCTTGAGGCAGCGCAATGCAGAAACATCATGCAACTGATTCTTCCCGTTCTCCATCTCTCCATATGAATCTGAAAAACACGAACTATACTTCTCCCAATCCAACATTCCATCAGCTGTAGGGTTGCTCCAATCCTCTTCCCACATAGTCATCTTGTAAATATGGTCGACTTCATCTCCTTCGCACACTGGCTCTATATATCTTTATCCTTTTACCGGGTCTAGTGGTACTGTCACCCACGTACCATAATTCTCAAAGATCATGCCTCTACACTTTAGGTTGATGATGCCTCCCACATTGATGGCCCAATCCAATACCAACAGCACAGGGTAGGGGTCTGCATTATCCACAATTTGTATCACTTCAAAATCTGCGCGTACCATTACCCCAACAACGTCTTCCAAAACTTGTGAAAGTCTCCCAAGAAGAATGATCTTTTGCTGATTAGCCATGCGTAATAGAATGGTGGACCATTACAACTTTGGTTCTCTCATATTCTTCCAGGTATGCTTAGGTATAACATTTGCATCATACCCTAGGTACAGGATGACTTGATCCATCTCATACTCTCCAATCTGCACAGTCCTGCACATCTCCAGACCTATTCTCTTCTTGTTCTTATAAATATTTTTTACAACCTTAGTCTTAGTTCGAGGTACTTATTTATCCACGTAGCTGTCTATCTGGGCCTAAATATTATCTACTGCTTTCTGACTACGCAATAAATTAATACTGGCTTGTAGGAATGGTTTGAATTCATCCCCATTCTTTGAATCCATGATAGACTTTGATGTGGACGCTCTTGCAACAACAAAATCCTTCCTGGCTTCAGTGAAAGTCTCCTTTTCCTTCTGGAGGTTGAGTCCTTCTTTATTTTCAGAAGCATTTATGATCAGTGGCTCTGCATCAAACATATTTTTCTCATCTCCTCCGCTCGAAGCACCATTGCGTGTAATTACTTTTATACTTGGACCATCATGCACGGTTAATTTTTAACCATTTTTATGTTTTGTGTAGGCACCATATGTTGCTTTTCCTACATTCTAGCAATTAAAATAGGACAATATTCAATTACACGATCAAATTGCCGACACTACCTGCAAGATTGTCGCGTATGGTTGGGGAAGTCACACGCATAATTTCCAATGTCTCCACAGTTATAGCAGATTAATTTCTCTCTTCCCCAACCTGCGCCTCCACCTCTTCCCCCTCCCCTTCCTCTTGCTTGGGATCGTCCTCGTACAGAGGGAGATGCTAGTGAAGATGGGTCGGCCTGCACCCTATAGAGGTTAGCACTGTCCATCATTAGGTCGAATGTTCGACAGTGGTGCTCATCATGACCAACTGAAGAGAAAAACCTACACCACTAGTGCTTCAGCTCTAGCACATAGCTTCCTAATCAAGGAAAATTTTCTATATCATGTTGTCCAACTACCCTACAATCAGTGCACCATAGTGTGGGAGTATCGCTTGGCCCAACAGCATCCCTGGGGCATAGTGGATTCAGTCACCCTGCTTGGATGTAATATAAGAACAAAGTGCACTGATCTTTGGTATGGCCTGAACCCTTATAGCATATGCACCAGACATCTTCGCAAACTTCTTTACCTCAATTTATGCATAGGTTCCGAATTTATAAGTGCATAGCCTCCAATTGAATTTGAATTTTCAGCGTTTTGAATTAATCATCTTCCCTGGGCACAACTTCCAACTTCATAGCAACTTCCACATCTTCAGTCTGAGAATCAATCTTCTGTTGACTCATAAGCCCGCGAAGATGTGGCAAGAGCATGGCAATGAACCATTCCTTATGTTTCTTATCATCATAAATAAATCCTCCTTCGCTGATGGTGCGGTTTAGCCGTTGATCAACTTCCCAAACCAATTCCTTCGGCTCCTGTTTGATATCTTTTAATTCTATCACACACTGTGAGTCGGAATTTGACTTCCTGAACTGTTGTTTCAAAGCATCCTTAATCTGCACAACAATGGGATCAACGTTATGAGTTAGATATCCCATGATCCAATCTAACACGTGGCCTTCAAATGCCATAGCTAGCTGCACTATCTTGACAACATCGATTTTAACGTTTTGCACAGTCCAAATTGCATCAATAACAAACCAAAACCTATCAATGTCCCATCTCCCACACCCTTGAAGGTGGGTAGCTTCATATGCACAACCATATCTTCCTCAGGTGGTGGTGTTGGTGGGGTAGGAGATGTCTTACCCTTGCGCGAGTTCGACTATGGCGTAGCAGGAGGGCAACCTTTGACCCGCACAACCTCACTATTCTGTATATCAGGTGAATTTCTTAGAGGGTTGTATACAGATTTTTCCCCTCTCTGATTGACCCGATAACATTTTCTACAACGTGTGGTGCTTTCTATCTTATCAGGGGTCATTCACTTAGTGTGGCTGCACAAGACACCTTTTTCACACAATAACATCTTAATCAGTAAAGGCAGAGAGCATATGAATTTACCTCTCAATCCCTTCAAAAATCTCATTTCAGCTTCAATATACGACACAAAATGATCTAGTGCAAATTCTGTCACAAACCCACCCAAGATTTTGCCAACCCAGTGATCTATAGTCTGGGTGATGAATTATTAGTCTGCTCCAATTGTTGGAGTAATTCAGGTGTCCACTAAGTGACCTTGTCATCCTTCCAATAGGTTTGGAACCCTACTAATCTTGACAACCACTCCTATAATTTGTGCGCAAAGGTCACAAAGAAGCTCTCGTGAACCTCTATGAAGATATACTTTTGTTTCCAATCTTTAGAAGACAACTTCTTACTTCTATTTTCTTTAAGGGAAAATTCTGGAATTTTCTTTTCAAACCAATCATGTAATTCAGGCTTTGATGGTCACCGCATCACCCAATATCTCTCAAAATGATCTCGGTCCCGGAAATAGAACCATTTGTTGGCTTGAGGGTTCCTGACCGAGGTTCAGAGTTAAGGTTAACCAACAAAACCCTTTTAGTACTAGCCCTTTCGACAGTGACGTACTTTCGCAAGTCAAAATCTCACCCAAAGAAGTATGTGGGGGTATTGGAACCCGATTTCCACACCCTAAGAGAGAATTAAATGATTTGGATGTATTCATATCTCAACAACTGTGATCTAACCTTCGCAGCAAAAGCCCTAACTAAAAACCCTAACCAGACAGATTTAGGTCAATTTACACAGGTTATCCTGCACACACACAATTACAGATCTGCAATTACTTTCAACAGTCCTTAATACATAACAATAAATTTCAATAGCAATATATCATACATTAATCATTCATTTAAGGTAAAAGAGAGTCGTGCAAACTATCCAAACACAGATAACAAAGTAATAAAAAATAACATGCAGGATGGCAAAGCAATCTGTTTCAAGCATTTTAATGGAAACTTTGTTGAACATCTAATATTATACAAAATTCGAAAAAACATTGTGAAGATATGACATATATTATTACTATATTATATTATTGATAATACAATATAGAAATAAATATTAATATTATATTTGATATCAATATTATTTAATATTAATTTTATAATATAATATTGCCCTTTGACTTTTACAATAATATAATATCTAATGGTAATACTACTATCTACAAAAACCCATTACTATTACAAAATCTACTAAATTAAAATATTTTTGAGTTATCTATATTCTTTATATCAAATAGTTACTGAATGTGTGGGTTATACTACTTGTCACTAAACATGCTCTTGAGATGGGATTTTTTCTCTTCATTATAGAATTTTGATTTTCGTACAAGGGATTAGCCCTAGATGCCATTGTCCAATAATAACATGTTTTCTTAAATTTTACAACTTATTAAATGATGAAATTTAAAGAGCATGCTTGAATTTTATTTTGAGGATTAAAATAGTACATGTTAAAGAATATCTCATTTCTTTTATCATAATTTATTGTTAGAAATAATAATAAGTATTTTATTTTCATAGTTTTTCATTAAATCTAGTTATGATCCTGCACACTTCACTATTAAATTTAAGTGATTGGTATTATAATTCAAAATAGTTATATGAAGAATTTTGTCTTTTCTCTTTAAATATGTACATTAGATGCTACTCACAAACTTAATATTAATAGGTGAAGGCTTAAAGGTTTATTGGTATAAGTGGTATTTCTCTTAATGATAAGATTATAAATTATAAAACATTTTCAAGTTACTTAGTTTTACTCTATTTGAATGATAATTATAATAAATAGGATAGTGAATTGTAATTAAGCTTTCATAAATAAACATTTTTTTATGGCAATTCTCAAAAATAAAATAAATTTTCAACCTTTCACTACTTTTCTGCACATTATGGTACGAATAGAGTTTACTGTGACAATTAACTTCTTTCTTTTTAAGTTCTTATTATTATAAGTAAAATTAGAATAAGTAATCTATTTAGATTTGATGAACCTAAGCTTAAAATTATCAAGATTTGTTATTAAATCAATGCAAGAACAAAAATATTTCATAATCCTTGACTAATTTTCAATATTACAAAAAATCATTATTAAAATATTATATCCTAACTAAAAATAAGAATGACAAACATGTCTCTACTTAATTAATACAAATTCAATGAAAAAAGGAGACAACCCATATTATTGGCTAACCGATATATCATAATTAATTTATTATAACTACACATTTTTCTTAAACCAAATAATATTTTTTTCTTATAATCTCATTCTACAACTTCTAGATTAAAAAAAAAAATATTTAGATTCTCTAATATCTTTCAACTCTTTCATTGGGCCCTTATGACCATTACGTTTATCCATCTCGAGCATACGAAAATAAAAATATCATTGTTTTTTTAACTCATTATTGATAGGTATACTAAATAAGCTGGAGGTATGGTAAATAAATAATACCTCTTTTTATTCTTACTCGAAAGGTATGGTAAATAAATAAAACTATAAATAGACTAGAGGGATGGTAAATAAATAAAACCTCCTTTTATATTTACTCTATAAACCTCTTTATATCTATGAAAACTCAAAAAGGAAGTTTTGTTTAGGTCAAGGACAAATTATTATTAATACCATGGGCTAAATACTATGGGCCAAAATCCTTATTTATAAAAGAGTGATAAATAAATAAATATAAAAGATGTATAAAGAGGTATGGTAAATATATAAAAATATATCAAATGTGATTAGAAATCAACATCTAAGTATATACGAAGCCTATGGGTCAAATACCATGGTAAATAGAAGAGATATGGTAAATAATATAAATATAGATAAACGAGAGGTATGGTGAAAAAAAACCTCTTTTTATATTTACTCAATACTCATCTTTATATTTATGAACACTTACAAAAGAAGTTTTATTTAGTTGAAGCATATAGGCCGAATAAAGTGGGACAAGCGATTATTAATACCATGTAAAAAAAATATTATTAGTAATATTAAGTTAAGATGGATCTAGACTAGTTAGTATTAATTCTAGTTACTTGTTTCGTAATATAAATACTTATATTCCATTGATAAGAAATATTTATACAATTATTGATATATATGTAAATACAAATACTGTAACTTGGCACTACACCCATATTTTATATCATTATATTGTGCCCTTTAGATATGGTTTGAACAATTTCCAATAGTATTTTAGTGCAAATTTTCAATTGAATAACAAACTTTACAATCAAGTTATATATATATATAAACACATATGTTAAGTTTCTCTTGACATCCTACCTCAACTAGTCTTTAGGTGTATTAAGATAGGGTGTAAATATTCCACAATATCTTAAAAATAAAACACGCCTTTCATATTATATTAGGGAATTATTGTTAGTTTTTCCTTAATATCAGCACCTAAAACCACCAACCAGCCTTCCCTATTATCTCCCACCATGCTCATTTTCTATAATATGTATCCCATCCTTAGACTGCCAAGAAACTAGAGGTGATGTGAGGTTATTAGTGGGGAATAGTGGAATTTATATAATATGTATCCCATCCTCAGACTGCCAAGGAAATGGAGGTGAGGTGAGGTTATAAGTGTGGAATAGTGGAATTTCTATAATAAGTATTCTATCCTCAAATTGCCAAGAAAATGGAGGTGAGGTGAGGTTATGAGTGGGGAAGAGTGGAATAGATTAGATGAAAATTAATAAGAAGGCAAGTTCAAGGGGATGTCATAAATGCATAATGGGTGATATTAGAGAAAAAATATTATTTACTATAACACCATAAGTTTTCCACAATGTTCCGAGATAAAACTTGGTAATTTTCCCATAACATGTACTTCAACCCCAACTATTGGAAAATTTATTAATCTTTCCCATTTATTAATCAGTTTTAAACATTTAAAAATTATTGAGTTAGTTTTTTTTTTAAATAATAATGTATTTTATACTTATTATATTGAATTAATACTCTATATATATATATATACTTTTAATGTGTAAATAAATTAATAATATATAAATATCAATATTGTTAATGAGTAATTGAGTTTTAAAATGAACGAAGTATTGACTCTAATGCTCGAATTTTTTATTATCTTTAAGATTACAATTTATTTCAATCCCCTTCATGAAGTTTTAGGTCGTATTGAATACTATTTTAGTTATCTTTTATTTGAACAATGTTGATTTATTTACTATATTTATGATTTAAAAAAAAATTGTCTTTTGAATTCAATTTTTGATTCCTTCATACAACAACAAATTTATCTTATATTATATTTTTCACATCAACATAAATTTTCCTAAATACAGATAAGGTACTCAAAACATCACGAAGAAATATTATGTTTCCATCCAATATTAAGTTTCAAGCGATTCCTATTAGAATTAGAAATAATTATTTTCATATTATTATATTTTAAAATTAGATATTACTCAAAAACAGAATATTAATATCAATAGGGAAGGCTAAGAGGTTAATAGAAAAATGACATAAGCCGTATTTCTATACATGATCAATCATTCTCAAGTTATTAGGTTTTAGTCAGTATTTTTATAAAATGTTACCATTCAAAACAAATATAATTATGAAAGATAATTATATTTAGAATTATGAAATATAATTATTATAAGATATCATGTACTAATTGTACTTTCATATAGAGACACCTTTTATTTTTATGCTGTTTCAGTAAAATAAAATAAATTTTGAGCTTCTTACTAATTATCTTCTCCACACTATGGTACCAATAAAGTTTATTGTGTGACTTAACTTTATTGTTTTAAGTAGTTATTATAAGTGATTTATTTAGATTTGATGAATTTGGACTAAGAATTATCAATCTTTGCTAATAAATCAATGTTAGAACAAAAATGTTTGATAATTGTTAGCTACTTTTTAATATGATAATAATCCCTCGCTGAAATCAAAAGTATTAGTGACAAAGATACTTTTATCTTATTAATATAAATTCAAGGGAAGGGAGGATATAAGCCACATTACATGCTAACTTTTGTATTATAATTAATTTATTCTAACTACTCATTTTTCTTGAACAAAATAATTTATTTTTCTTATAATCTCATTCTACAAATTATAACTCAAACAAAGGTATAATGAGATTTTCTAACATGTTCCAAGTGTATTTTTGGGAGCCATATAAAAATATTTCGTAAATCATTAAAGCAAAAAATGTGATGAATTTTATTCTCTCAACATTTGTTTCTAATCATGTTATTTTACTTGCAATATAATGTAAACAAGAATCCATGTTTATACCTAAGCTTAAAAATGTGTTGCCTATTAGAGATCCACTAGGCCACACTACTAAATAGAGGCGGTTTTAACACAATATTTAAGACAATTTTTTAATTAATTATCTTCAATAGAGACAAATACAATATAGAATAGAAGTGTTATTGTCTCCTAATACAATTCATTTTTATCTATCAAGAGACTATAACTATGCTTATAGACATATTGTCTCCATATAGACAATGTCTTTAGTCCAAGTTATTTTCTCTCTAGAGACAAAAGAAACAAGATATAGAATGGGAAAATATAGTGCCCTTCACAATACCATAATTTTATTTAAATCTAGTTAAGATCCTCATAATGCATAATGGATAATGGTTTTGTAGTTGATAAACATAAGCTAATCATATAAACATGTTACAAAGTTCAAAATTACTTACCATATCGTGACACTAGATGCAACATATAGTTTTAGAAAATGCCAATTTCCACAAAAATATTCCATTGAAAATCTAGTCCATGTGAGTGGACATTGTCCACAGGTAACAAACAATAATTAGATAATAGTAGGAATCCACTGCCCAATATCTAGTGAGACAAGTTCTCCATTGAGGCCCATATTGATAGCCAACCCCTTGTTCCCTTGAATGTAAATATAAATAATCAAGCATTAGTTAGTAAATATTTCGATTTATTTCCATTGATGAGCAAGCAAACTTGGAAGGAACATAGGATGTAATAGCCTTCTAGTTGGGGAAGATCCATTAACTAGGTTTGATATCTAATAAAACCAAAATCTAGTTGAAATATATAGTAATATACAGGAGTTGGGAGGAAATGAGACAAATAACAAGTGAGAAGGAGGGTTGGAGCCTATTATATGTATCTATGTAAGTTCTCTTTTGAATACAAACTAGGATATGCTATCTCCAAAAGAAATGAAGCAAAGAGAAACACTAAAATTATACAACTAAATATCAATCAAAGAAATGAAACTATGGAAAAACTACATACCCTCAGCTAAGAATCTTAAATCCTTGGCTACATTGTTTTATTGAAACTTTATTTTGAGTAAGGAAAGAAAAGATGTTCAAAATTTAATAAGGGATCATGCAAAATACACCAATAAAACTAACCAAGGCAATGAAGGAAGTTCTACTGTGAAAGGAGAGAAAATTACCACCAATAGAACCCTTCAAATAGGGGGGATTTTGAGAAAGAAAATATATCCAAGAAATAATAAAAATGTAGAATGTGGAAGTAGATAAAAATATTTTTGGAGATTTTTTGATTCACCAAATAGTATACCTAAGGGTGAGATTATATAACCTTTAAAAAGAGATAAAAGGTTGTATAAGTATATTTTAGACTACTTGACGGATAGTCAACTTTGTCACTGGTATTTGGGGAGGTGGCCTTTTCTAGAAAAACAAAACCATAAATTTTGGCCCCGTGTACTATAGGTTTTCATATCACTCTCCCCAACTTCCCAAGGCTAATAGTAGGATTGGAGAAAGTTAACCACAAACCAAACTTTAGGTGAGGTACCTAGCTGTAACCCGGACCAGAGAGGGCTCTCTCTATGTCACTTTGCAGTCAAAGGGATGAATGAATGTAATTTTTAGGCTATTTATGATGCTCAATAGATTAATGTTTTTGTTTTTATGGAGTTTTTCTAGATAGGAATGACAGCTAGGAGACTAGGTCTAGGGTTTTGAACTGATTTCAAAGGTTTAGTTGCAAAGGTAAGGGTGAGGCCAAGTAGGTAAGCTAAGAAGCATGATTAATTTTTCATTTTGTTTAGAGTGAAATGAGAGGGAATCAAAATGATCATTAAATTGAATTCATTGATAAGAAGATAAAGACAATTTCATGAAAATCTTATGAAAAACAGAGCATGGAGAACATGTTTTCTATCAATAAAATGATAAGACTTAGAATAAAGAAGAATATATGTGAAATATGAGTAACATAACATTAAACATCATGATTTTATAGAGAAAATAAAATTCTCAAAGGCATACCACAGGAGTCTCAACATTATGTCTACAACATTGTCCTTGATTCCATTAGCAAAATCTTGTACAATAGCTCCACTGCAAATAAAAACTATCCAACCCAACTCGAGACAAAAGAGAGTCTACTTATAGAAAATTTATACCATTGCACTCATCAGGTCAAAATTCCATCCAAAATGGATCATAAATGAAAAACATGATTCATTTCCTAGTTTATAGGGAGGTTATAAACCATTCCCTGAATTTTAGCTATAAATAAGGAGTGTTTTTCCCTTACTCTACTTAAAAATTACTTCATGATAGGAATCCAAAACCAACCTAATAAATTGGATGAAAACTCATAGGATAGGATTGCCTCAAATTTGTGACCATTTCTGAGCTTTAAAAGTGTCCTGCAGGAATCCAATGTTAATGTATGACAATTCTCGGTGAAGAATTAAAAAAAATAAAAATCAGAAGCATAATAGAACTTTGGAGGCATCTTTGAAGCACTTTGCGAAGTACAAATTCACTTTTGAAAAAATGTTCAACTAGCCCTGTCTGTATAGTTTCGAGAACATCTTCAAGTTTCCAAAATGGACCATGTGAAGGCCTTCAAAAATCCATTCTCCCAGGGTCACTAAAAAGTGTAACAGAGGGCCCAAAGAGCAGGCAAAAACATGGAAAATATGTGATTTTTTAGTTGTTTCTCCCAAATTTGAACTTGTCATGCCATGAGTGTTACTGATCTATTATGTACTAATCAAAATACATCCATCGATGTAAAGAAATCATGATTTGGATGCCTCCAAATCAAAAATTCTTAAGTGTCTGTTACCCTTCTATAATGACAAATTTCTAGAATTCTACCAAAAATCATGAAAAGTACCCAAATTTCTCCAAAGCCTTCAAAATTGGTTCTTTGAAACCTGAAAGAGATAGGATATACAACTAATGAATCTTCAGCCGATAAATCCAAGCTATCCTTCTCCTTGAGCTTCATTTGCACCTCTTTAAGCCTCTTTTTGACTTGTTTCAACCTTACTTGAGAAATGGTATCCCTGGTTCGATAATGACTTGTCATGTGCCTTTGCATATTTTTATCCCTTTTAGCATTCTTCCATAACTTCTCCGGGTGTTCATTAAATCTTGATAGCCAAAGTTCTTTATTTTCATTGATCTCCATGACAATGAGCTCATCAAATGTTAACTCTTCATATCGATGAATTTGTTGTTTATCTTGCTCCAATGCCCTTTTTACGCCTCTTGTTCTTGGTATTTTTGGATGTACTTCAGTCTCTATCTCCTGAACTTTATAAAAAATAAAAATGTTATTTCCTTTAGATCTTTTTTCCTCCATTTCTGATTTGTATTTAATTTGGAGGAGCTGATTCATTTGCAATTGAAGATTTTCTTGCTCAAGGAAAGTGATCTGAGGTTAGGCAATGGAGAAGGCCTCTTTCAATTATTCAATCTCTTTATCCTTCTATTTGATGATGTCTTCAACTGATCTGACCTCCTAATGTTTTGATACCTCAGGCTCCATTGGAACTGACTCATCATGCTAATGCAAAATAGGCTACTCCTCTATATTACATTGCTCATTATGGGTGTGAAGTGTAAGAAATATCCTGTTAGACTTAGGCACAAAAACCTGCCTCCTGCCTCTCTCATATGTGTGAGAAAATCCGACAACCCTAGGTACATCTGAAAGCTAAATAGGAATGCTAGAAGAGGCACTCCCCATTGGTCATGGTGATGATGTAATACGTAAGACATAGAGCATTCCTGATAACCTCTCTAAGAAGTCTTCTCATGTTATGTATATGGAGGACAATTGATGCAACACAAAGAGCTTGATAAGGCCATTTTTAAAGAGACAAGTATCATGATATTATCTTCTGCTCTGAACCTTCTCAGGCATATTAATCAAGCTCCTGTATAAATAATGAGTCAAATCAAGTGTTTTGACTCTGGTAAAATGCATCAAAAGCCTGATGTGATACCTATATAGCCTGGAGAATATTCCTTCTCATGTAAAGTACTTCATTATGAACATCATCAGTGGATCATACTTGTTTCTAAGGTTTCGAAAAGGAAAAAGAAATTTTGGATCATCTCTAACATGAGGCTTTAGAAACTTCTTGTAGTTTTCAATGTCAAGATCCATACACTTGAACCATTTCTCTCCCTGAGAAGGAATACCTGTAGCTGAAGCAATTAGGCCAGGTAGTAAACTAATCCCTATACCTGAAAGAGTGACCTTTCCCATATTGTAGATGGTTGAAAAAAGACTGCATAAATGAATATGATACCCTCCTTCCATTAGCCTTTCACAAAATGTTAAGCACTGAGTTCTTTGAAAGCATCTTCTAGCCAATGGCGAAGCATTGATCTCATGCATGGTGAATGGCTCAAGTCTGAGATGGTGCCCTCCTTTGAAGATCTTCTTGTCACTTTCCATGGTGTTGGTCACTGGAATGATAAAAAATTTGGGATTTCAATGAAATGAGTGGATGAGAATGGAAATTTGGAAAATAGAGGGTATGAAGGTGTGATTTTGGTGGATGAAATTGAGGGCCTTCAAGATGAGAAAAATTATAGAAAAAATTGATTGGGTAGTGTTGTGTGCTAGCTTCAATTTGAAGGTGGAATGAAGGCAAGTGGATGAGCGGAAGGCTTAAAATGTCTACATAAACATAACAAAACTATACTCCAAATAAGAAGCGTAAGAACACTCTACCCTTACCCACAAGAGCGTAACAACATTCTTTACACTATCTGGAAGCGTAACAACACTCTTTTCTCACCCAACAAGAGTGTAACACATATTTTTAGCCAAAACAGGAGCATAATACTTGATTTTATTTCAAAAAAAGGAGCATAAAAAAACTATATTTTCACTCCCAGAAACGTAACCAAGTACTTTCCCTCACCAACAGAAATGTAACAAAGGACTTTCCCTCACCAACATAAATGTAACAAAGGACTGCGGTTAGTGAGAAAAGAAGCCCGAAGGTTAACAAATGAAATTTTGATTCTAGGTTTTGGAGTTTGTAATACTTTAGAGGGTAAACGAGGAAGAGAGGTACTCACACAGATAGAAAAAGGTAACAATGAATGGAAAGTTTGTATATTTTTTCCTTTTATATGCTAGTGAGAAGAACTTCACCTTTTCACATGATATTACGATGACCCTTTAACTCTTTTGCACTATGAAAACAACATTTTACCCCTTCAAATTAGATGATAAGAATTAAAATTTAATCTCCTCCACTCTCCAAGACCTTTGAAATGAACTTTTGAAAATGTTTTGTACAATTTTGAGGATGAGATGTTGGCTTTTCGAAATGAGGTAAGAAGGCAAAAAATAATTTTTGAACCCTTTGACATGAAAGGTGACTCTTTGGCGCTTTGAGTAAGATGAGAGAATAGAATTTAACCACTTTTGCATTCCCTGACATTTTATATGACCTTGTTAGGCTTTGGAAATGTAAACTTGAGACAAATTTTCTCCTTTTCATGAGATAATGAGACTGGTTTTGAAGACTTTTGAACTTTCACATGTACATGAATTTTTAACATAGATAAGATGTCTTTGAAGCTTGAAATGACACTTCTGCATTTGACTAGGAGAGTAGGTAAAAATGAAATCCCTTGGAGCTCTAGTAGTGGATGATGATTTTTTGATCCTTTAAAAGAGACAATGAGACAATGAAACTATATTTCATGAAAGAGTGAGACAAAGAATAAAATTTTGAAAAATTTTCTTGAAATTTGAGCCATATGAAACAAGAGATATGGATTTATTTGAAATTCAAAAACATGCCTTGTCCTTCAGTAGGTTTTTATGGATGAAGTGGAGGGCCACAACCTTATTTTAGTGAAAATTTGATGATTTTTCCAAAGGCAGGGCTAGAGCTAGACTTGACCTAAATGAAATGAAATGACATAACCGTAGACCTATTAAAATATGATGATGGAGATGGTGACCTTAAAAATAATGATGGTGATGACCTTGAAAATGATGATGATAAATAAAATGAGGGATCAACATACATTTTTTAGCCTTTCTTCAGTGACCAAAATTATTTCTAAGAACTGGTTCGAAAAAGTAAAAATTTGGACCTATGACCTAATGGAAAACAACTGAAAGGTTTGTTTGATTAGTCACATACCTGGGCTAATATGTTCTATCTAAATCTGACATTCCTTACCACAAAAAAATGTTGAGTCATTTGGAAACAAGTGTGGTAGGTTTGAATCCATGGGGTACTCATCAACTAAGTTAAGAAATAGTGCATGAGGCTCAAGAGATATGCAAAGTATCAAGGTAGGGGGCCAAGTGTATTTTTTAAATAAAAAATCCCATAATGCTAATTAATTGGACAACAGAGAGCATGTACCCAAAATATTTTGCATGTGCATATAACCAAAACCCATAATAAAAGAAGTACCAATAAAATATAGAAGAATAAATGGAGATTAAGCGAAAAAGGAATATAATATAAGGAATATGAAAGTAACTACTAAGCTGGGCGACAGAAACTGGAGAAGAGAAAGTGGCAATTCCCAATATCTTAAATAACCAATGCAACAATTAAATACAAATCAAGTTAACATTGGAGGACATAACGATATCAAGCTAGATGCAATTATGGACTATCTGGATCATGGAATTGCCACAACACTAGTAATTTATTAAGGGAGTATGATACAATCCATTTTTAGGGAATTCTCATACATGACGGGCATAGCCTAATAATTTGGATAAAAGAAAATTGAAGTAAATTATAATACAAATTCATTTAGGAAGAGGCCATACTAGATTAATACCAATATACATAAAAAGTAAAATATGGGCTTGATACCATGTCAAACTAGTACTTACTCTTCTTATGGAGAAATTTTAGTAGATCAAAATTATAGTTGTTTTAGAGAAAGAAGACATGATAAATTTATACGATGGGTATATTTCACACAAAAAATCCTGTTTGGATACATGATCTGTTACATAGCATTTTCACACAGACAATATTGGAACATGTGGTACCTAAGCAGGTCTACTTATTTGCATATAGATTATCTAGGTACCACCAAGTAAGGAATGAAAAAAAGACAGGAAAAATACAAATTCTATATGAAAGGTACATTCTCTGTATAAGGTGAGGCCCTTAAATGTAAGGAACATGTCTCTCATGATTTCACAAATTGAAGTTAACTCTTTAATGAATTTATGCACAAATTATTAGAAGTATACTTAAACTACTTAACATTATATGATGAGCTATTGAGTGTGAGGTTATTTTGATTTGAATCACTATTAGATCAATTAAAAGAAATAGTAAAATTTCAAACCACTATAATTGAACTCACTCTCTACCCAAGTTAACAGAGAAGACAACTAGTGACAAGATAAGCCTATTACCAATTCATTCTAGATCACATGTAGAAACTCAACACAAATGAAATCCTTAAAAAGTGTGTATAAATACCATGAGAAAATATATATCATAATAAGTGATTTTTGGAGGGCCATTGTTTGTTTTGTAGGTGGTTTTTTTCTAGAATTATCAAATGGTGGGTTCTAACTCAATATGTTGCAAGTATTTCCGGGAAACCTATACTCTATACTAAAACAATGTTTGAATTCTCATAAAAAAGCATGGTAGTCTTGAAAAAGACCATGGATTTGGATGCATCTCAAGATCACTTAAGTTAGTCACAAATTTGATTCAGTAGGTCCCGTGAAGTGTATGCCCAAATATATAACTAATATTTTGGGATGCGAGGGATACATGCTAACTATGTAAGACAAAAAATGAATTCATATAGCCCAATAGATATCCTAATTAGTAAGGAGGGACCTAAATGGGTCTACAAAAAACAAGCCAAAAAATACAAAGATAGAAATACCACAAAATAGAACCAACAAGCCTGGGTCTACAAAAGCATGAAGCCAAAAAATGCAAAGGTGGAAACACCATAAACTACAACCGACAAGCCCAATGCAAAGGAGGAGAAAGCCTAGAAATATTTGAACTTGGATCATCTCCACAACTATTGCTCCAAGTTGGCATTATATCAGAACCCAAAAATCATGTTTATACAACCCAATATCACACATTACTATGAAAACATCTATATGAGCACATGCCCAACAAATGATTCTCCTATTTCAAGAAAGTGGCTTAGTGCCAATATAAAAATGAATCAAAGGACATAAATATAAACCAAAATTTAGCAATCATATTCTAAATTGTACATGGAGGATGAAGGATTTAAGAATGGTTTCAACCAAAAAACTACATAGAATACCAACATTTCTTATCTAGAAGTGTTAAATTAGGATAGAGAAGACACAAATTTTATGCATTTCTCCTCGAGAGTGGTCGCTGTAAATGAGGCCCCTTAAAGGGAAATGAATATACTTCATAGATCCAATACCTTTGATTTCAATTATGAATTTATTTTCTCTTTGGATCCTCATTTCTAAACCTTGAAATTATAGCTAGTCGTTGTGAATCAGGTGCATTATATAGATGATCCAAAATGGCCCTTTTTCCAACAAAGTGATAAGTAGTAAATATTGTAGAAATTTAGTGTCATGACATGGTTCCATGGGTCAAAATTCCAAGGGAATAGTTCCTCCATTCCTCAAAGGGTTTGAGGGGTCTTAACAAAAAAAACCTAAAATTTGTAAAACACCTATAACTATCACTAATACAAAATGGCTAATTATTTACCATAAAAATGACTAAAATTTGCATATAAAATACTATTTCTTAGTCGGTGACTAGTAGTAACTAATTTACAGTATCTTATAACGTGACCAATTTTTAGTCATTTTTAGCTTAGTCATTAATTGGTTGTATTAATTTTATCATCTAGTAGTATATTTAGTCATAAATTTGGTAACTAATTTAGTCACTGATCTAGTCATTAATTGACACAATTGATGAACAAATATACAAAAAAATATATTACTATATGAACACCTAACAAAACCAATTAATGACCAAAGAAATATGACAAAAATGTTGGTTGTGTTATAATATACTGTAAATTAGGTACTAATTGTCATATATATACAAATTTTAGTCATCGTTTGAAACCAATTAATACCTAAGGAATATGACTAAATTTTGGTTGTGTTATAAGATACTGTAAATTAACAACTAATGTTCATATATATGCAAAATTTAGCTATCATTCGTAATCACAAATTTATCATTTGCAGTAGTCATTTATCTTTCTTTTTTTTAGTTTCACATTCATTACATAAATGACTAATTTATTAGTTTATATTAATTTCATTTAATTTCATTAATAATCATTTTAAACAACTAATTTATCCATATATTCATTTTATTTATTCTCATCATTAATCAATATAAATTACTAATTTAGCAGTTTTAGATCGATTTTATGTGTTCATTATTAATCAAAATAAATTAGCTCGTATGATTTTGTGACTAAACCAAAAAAACGTCATACAATGTGCATGTTCATCTAATATGAAAACACAAGGTTACATATGTTAATTACAATACTAAAGAACATCAAGTGCAGCTATAAATAATTTCAACCACATAAATTATATTATATGAAATGTCAAGTATTACAATGAGTTTCCAACTTAATATTTGTTGGACTACAATTTACACATGAAATGTTGTTTCATCACTTCAAAAAATTATCATTGTGTTGCCAAGACATTATATCCGAATTCACCAACTCTGAATACTTTACCATTAGGCTCTATGTATGTGTCTTATGTGGGATATTGGCTCTAGGGGTATCACTAGACTGATTCTCTTATCTCTTTGTTTTTGCATTTGTCATTCCAATGTTATTGTTCTCCTCTTTCTTCAATTCTTGGTTTTTACCATCAATACCGAGTTCCTTTTCTGAAAACAAAAGAAATTACAATTCTGAGTTTAATATATGAAGATGAATACTATAATATAAAGTAAAGTAGCCTATAAAGGATTTATATTACATATACCTCAACATCGGCAATATTAAATCCAATTTCCCCATAAAAGTAAGAAACTCGAACAAGTTTTCTTTAGTTCGGTGATAGTGGCCACTATGTGGCCAAATGACTTGCATAAACAAAGAAAATAAAACATCACGATAGAAAAGAACACCTTAGTAACTTAGTATTCAACCTCGATGGAAATCTTAGGCACAATCATTCCAACTAAGTTACACGCTAAAAAGTTCGAGTTGTAGATAACTTGTGAAAACAAATAATCTAAGATGTTATGTCTAATCCTTGTCATTTTATTCACAACAACATCCGATTCTCTAACACATGTACTTTTTCAAACATATAAACAACATGTTCTTAAATGAAAACATGAAAGTAAACTTTTCTAATAGTCATGAAAATATTTTAACAGAAAATAACTACAAGGATTTCAATGAAGATCATGTAATACTAATTTCATCTTCAAGCTTTGGTTGTTGTTTAAATGGACATGATACCAAGTATTTTAAATTTTATAGTTAAAAGACAAAAATCAAAAGAAACGTTAAAAATGCAATCAAACAATAAAGAGAGGATTTCATGGAATGAACATTGCAATTATATATAAAAAAAATTACATGTCCGTCGATGTCTTGTCTGGAATTATTAAAACATCTTCTTTACCAAAATAACCATGAGGTGAAAGAATTGAAACATTAGAAACCATAGGAATCCTTACTAGAAAAGTTTCTAAAGTTCATGGCTCAGGTGCCTGAATGATCTCTAACATCAGATGAATCATGTCCAAGACATGCTATACATTGTCACCCCATCCTTTCTCCAAACACATTTCCTATAACTTTCCCACACCATACTCAAGTAAAAATAAAATGAAGGAATTAGAATTTGTTTTTATATTTTATATCTAGAAACTTTGAGTCTGATTTATTTCACGAACTTATTAATTCAAGTTTAAATACTTCCTGTCATGAGAAGGTATTAATCAAGTAGGCCCGATCAGAAAAATCAACCTCAATTAGGTCTTCAAACAATTTTTACAATATCAATATTTTTCTTGTTGTGATATCTTGGGTAGAAAAAATAACATATCTACAAAAGACAAATCCATACATTACTTATGTTCAAACTCTGTTTTTGGTGTATTATTAGGCAACTTTTTAATATGTTCCTCTGCATTTACCAAAGAATAATGTAGCGTGGTTACACTTTGTATCCTTTCATTTAACGTCAATTTCTACAAGATAAATGTCACACATTATTATTTCCTGTTTATTAACATGCTACATATGATAAATTGAAAGTCACATAAAACCAAGACCAGACCCTTTTCCAACAAAAAAAAACAATCATTTCCTCTAATAAAACTCAACACCTCAGAAATTACTCTGCCGCGTGCTTAGGCTAAAGGCGAGATTATTTGAATCATCCTTAAGTCATATTTAATGGGATATTTGTATGTCTACCTTGGTTTCATTTTGATGCTAAAATAAATATATAAATCCAGGTTATTATCAGTGAAATTTAAAGATAATTTAGAAAAATAACATCATTGAAAGGTAGTGGAGAGAGAAATGTATTCATAATTACGCTTATCTAATTTAGTTTGATTTGAGTTGAGTTTGTATTTGAACATATAGTTTTCTATAAATATGTGAAATAGAAATATGATAATCAAAATAGACATGTAAAATTTTAATCAAATTCATATTATATATTTATAAAACAGCTAGGTCATCCTTCTCTACTATTTGATAGAGATGTATTATGCATAGAAGAATAATGAATTAACTACCAATCACAATGATGCAATATATTAACGAGGGAAAGAAAAATGACATTGTTGTGGTATTTGTGTGCTAAAAGGAAATTCAACAATGGTTGCACGATTTATTTATTATGAAATAGTCTTGAAGACAAATGTTGGTTCAAAAATTGATCTCCATTACAAATGGAAGACAGTTGTGTTGGGCAAGGAAATTATGCATTGAAAGACTCAAGTTCTAGCTCCAATACATAATTATCCTGGTCACAAGAAAAGAAGAATTAACTCCAGCATTTGAGCACCTGTGACAGTAAATGGAAAAGAGATCGCTAGTGTATCGTAGGGAACCATATTTCTCTCCTCTACAAATACTAGTGTACCCTCAACACTATTTTACAAACAACTAAAGGATGACAATGTTTATTATATTAGGAATTTTGCTTTTGTGATCCATAAATAGTATAAAAAATCTTTCGGTTATATTCACATCAAAGAATATTTTGTCGACGCATTCCAAACCAGCCAGTGTGGTTCATCATCAGGACAAGATGAGAAATCTGATAATTAAACCCGTTTAAATAGATAGAGGGATGCTCCAACTAGCCATTATAAAACAGTTAATTTGACTCAAATATTCAAAAATTATAAAACGGTTAGTTTAACTCAAATATTTAAAATTATTGAATTTATTAACATATATTACTATTATTATTATTTTTTTAAATTATTAATTTATTTATTTCTTACCTTAATTTTTAATTTGACTAAATAAAAGAGAATAAGATATTTAATTAGTAATACATGAATTAACTAGTAGTTGTATATAATAATAATATATATTACTATAATTATACTGATTAATATTTATTTTTACTAAAATAATAATAATAATATTGGGATAAACCCTAACTACTAGATATTTTAATCCACTAAAAAATAAATAAATAAATAAGATGGGGGGTGGGGGGCGGCATTAAGAAGGGGCGAGCAGACATGAGGGAGAGACGAGTGGGAAGAGAAAACAACTAGTAATGAAGGGCGAGAATACAACATCTGCTAACACTCAACCCATCATCCCTATTAAGGTTTATTAGTATCTTTTCAATTTCTAAGGGTTCCCTTAACTTGCGGTGGTGGAAATGGTCAACCCTTGCGATTACCTTAGCATCCTCAATGAAAATGTGATTTTTATTCTTTTCAGCATGCTCTGCCAAGGAAGAGGAGCAAGATCTACCATGCTTGAGGTCAACCATGTGCTCATAAATTCTCCGATTAATGGATCGAGCAGTTTCACCGATGTAGGGCGTCCCATAGGAGCAAGGAATTAAGTAAACACCCTTACCCTCCTTAGGGAAAACTGGGTCTTTAAAAAATCTTAGTGAATTTTGAATGGTGCAGAGGGGCTTGAAGGTTGAGGAGATATTATGTCCCCTAAAGATATTGGCGATTTTATCTATAGTTCCTTGAATAAACAGAAGGTGAACTCTAGATAACCAATATATGTTAATAAATTCTATAATTTTAAACATTTGCGTCAGACCAACCGTTTTATAATTTTTGAATATTTGAGTCAAATTAACCGTTTTATAACAGCTAGTTGGAGTGTCCCTATGTATTTAAATAGGTTTAATGATCAGATTTCTCATCTTGTCTTCATGATGAACCACACTGGTTGGTTCGAAACACATCGACAAAACATTCTTAGATGTGATTATAACCGAAAGATTTTTTATAATTTTATTATACTTAACACTATTGTACAATGTTCTAAATACAACCATTTTAAAGGAAGAGTAGTGTGGCTAGAACATTATCCAAGCCACACAGATAAACTAACTCTAAAGACATGGAAAAAATAAAATTTGAAAAACCATGAATTTTTCTTAAGGGACATGAAAAACAACATTTTGAGAAGCAATTTAGAAAATAAATCATTTACCATAACCTTCCTCTTACTTCCCATAATTATGTTGTTTCGAAAAGTGCACTAAATTATCCTACTCCCAATGCTCCAAAACATAATTAAAATGGTTGACGTGGTTGTGGTAGCTATTGTTATGAAGAAAATGACTGATAAGAAGAGATCTCTTATAGGAAAAAAAAATAACCAACAAAACAAATGTTGATGTCAGTGATAGACTCAATTCAATTCATTTGTAGATGAATGATTGAACAACATAAAGACATATTAACCTTATATTTATTAAACTTAGAGAGAGACTGAAAACCAAAATACAAATATTTTAATACTTAAGACATCACAATATATATATATATATATATATATATATATATATATATATATATATATATATATATATATATATATATATATATATATATATATATATATATATATATATATATATATTGGAAGTATTGGCTTCAACAATTTGTTTGTTGTTTTATTTATATGATTTACCTAGTGACATATCTTAGCTATATTGGCCATAAAATGTAACTAACCTTTTAAATTTAGTTATAGAACCCTCACCTAGTTACATCTTTCATTTATATTGAACTGTAAAGAGGGCCCGACTACTCTAAGTGAAAGTATAGATCCTTCATCAGACATAATTAGCATTTGACAAGGGCAAAGGTGAACATGTATAAAGGCACATCCTATGTCACAAATGTAGTGGTACAACTCACCATTTTGTACTCTATTATTTTGTGCACATATCCATCAAAATTGACTATTTAGGTTATATTCATTGATAAGTTGATGAATTTTTCCAGTTTCAACAACTTCTTCTCTGTCATTGGACTTTGATGGTTAATATCACCAGCAACCACAACAAGGTTCAAAAACTTGGGGTTATAACATAAAGTGATATTCTATTATTTGGTCAAAAAGATTCCATTAAGAGTGAAATTTCTATCATTTTTTCATGAAATGTGTCCATACAAACTTTCATTTCTTTCCTTGACAAAGTAACCCTTGCATTATTATATCAAAATTCATGTTTCATATGTCATAGAAAATATGAACTACAAGATGTTATGAGTACTACAAAAAAAACTAGGTTGAATATCACTACAAATGTATAATGAAGCAGAAGTGGTGGGCACCACAACATACCTGTAAAATTAAGCTTCGAACATATTTAATTGTTTCACTTTTCTGACATAGGTCAAAAAAATCCTTGTAAACATAACCTAACTTTCTAAGCCTAACTTTCAAGGGCTTGATGTGATGGAATCAAATGTAACATTGCTCCAACATAAAAGGTCACTGTTAAAAAAATTTTGAAGCCATAAAATATACTAGGAGAATTTGCATCAATTTTGGGTGTTTTTAAAAAATTTGGTGAAGTATTTATTGATTTCTCAATAGAGACTAAGTGACAACAACAGTGGTGAAAAATATGGCTCTTATAAATCCACTTTTTCAGAAAAAGAAAATATGCAAACATGGATACATACCTGAATGGATTTAGGAGAACTAAAAAATTGTTGTAGTGTCAACCCCAATTCTTTTTATTAAGCATTTTCATCCTATTAGCGATAATATTGTGGGTGAACATGTTTTCCTTGATCATGGTTTTGTTTCTTATGTTCCTGATGTTGATGTTGATAATAATATTCTTGGGTTTACTGTTGAAGCGGGTGTTTGTTTTTATGCACACTCCGTGTTGGATAATTTTGTTGCACTAGTGGTGGTTTTGTCTAAAATTGTACATGTTGTTAATTAATTGATGACTAAATATGAGTTTTTGGTTCCTACTCCAATTTTTTTTGTGGATGAAAGGGAGGTATGTTTGCTAAGGAGGATGAGGTGGAAGTGGACGGGGTGGTTGTGGTGGTTGAGGAGTCTATCGTGGTTGCATAGGTAGCTGCACTGGTTGAACATGTTGGTGATGATTTTGTTGGTTAAGTCCATGTTGTTGAGTTGAAACAATGCAAGGAACGTTTCTTGGCAATGTATTAGGCCTACTAGGAGGCAAAGGAGGTGAAAAAGAAAGAGGTAAAGGATGATACTGAGAGACATAACTTTGACAAATACTTGACGTAGAAAATCATGAAAATATCTTATCACTAGAGGATGTTGGTGGAGATAGTGAGATGGCTCGAGTAGGCTTAAATACATACCAGATACAAGATGAAAAATTCATGTTTATGGAGATTACTGCACAACTTAGGACCCACGGGGATGAAAATGGTGGAGGTGTGGGAGGAAGAGGTGTATGAGGTATTTTTGAAGCAATGGTATCATCATACATTCTATCAATAGTTGATAAAATAGCCCATGGACTCATTGAAGTATCAAAAGGAGGGCAAGGAGGGGTTGCTGGGGAAACTAAACCATAACTAGTTGGTCGTTGTTTTTCTGGATGGAACTGTACAAGTGGAGGTGGAAAAAGAGGAACCTATAAGAGAGAATGAATAATGGATGGAGGTATTGGTCGTGACACATTGATATTCATGTTGTTGCCTATTCCTTCCATATAGTAATATTTTGGAGTAGTTGGTTTTTTATCTCTTCCAGAGAATGGTGGAACTGTACTATTTGTAGCAGAGTCAAATGTATGAAAAGGTGAAGATGAAGGAATAGGAGGTTGGAAATAACTTGTATAATGTATGTAAGAAGATGAATGGCTAGGAATATATTCCACTTCTTAAGGAGTTACACTAGAAGGAATTGTTGGACATGGTTGCAAAGGTGGAAGGGGTGATGCATGTAAATGACCTTTCTATTCAATATGGGGTTGGGTTATAGTTAACATCAGGACAGGACCAACCTGTGGTTTAGTGGATCTATGATAAATAACAGAGAAATGAATATTCCATTATTCTCGTGCTTTCATAACCCACGATACAAATCTTTGATCATAAAAAGGTATCGTCATCTCTGATGGTTTAGATGTAATAGGTGTCTCATAGAAGCTAGATGTTGTGGACATAAAATTTGGCATTGTATTATAAAATTTGGCTTTCCTTTTCCTTTGTCTCTAGTAAGTATTTCATGTGTGACAATACCACCCTCAGGTTGTGAAAGAGGGTCCTTAGAAACTGGGCCTATATAATTAAATCCTTTAATTGTGTCCATTTTTGTGTCCTTTCTCATCAGAATAAAATGTGGATAACTACCAGGATTATGTATTGCATCATCAACAAGAGATTCAAGTGAATTATCTACAAGTAATTTCACTAGTGCATATGGAAAAAAGTCATCAAACTGTGGGAACTGCAAGAAGTATTCTAATTCAGAAACAACTTCCAACTTAATATTGATTTCCTGTAAGTCATATTCAGGATGAGACTTAAATTATCTATATTTATTATTTTTAACAACACTGATATTACTCTCAGGGGTAGTGTTTGCACAGGTTTCTGTAGGTCTCCACAAACTAAAGCTACTGGTTGTTGGCATTCATGTTGTCTAACCTTAAATTCATCAACATGAATAGATGGAAGCCTACCACGAGTGGACCCTCCATGTTGAACATAACAACATTGGTCACCTACTACTAGTATACCCTCCATGAATAAATGGTAGCCTACCATTATTGTTTCTCTCCCTTGAATCAAGATAATAAACATGCCTAGAAGGTGGTCTACTAGTACTAGCTTTTTTCTACCAAAATGTGTCTCCTTTGGTAGGAACAAATGAGGAAATGACTGTACCTCTTGTATGAAAAAACAAACTAGTGGCTTTGGCTTATGCCATTGCTCCTGAACCAATGCCATCTACTCTTTGATGTCTATTTGGCCATCCATAGAAGACAATTTTCTCTTCAATGAAGGCACAAGAAATGTGAACCTATCTGGTGATGAATTTGGGCACTCCCACATAAATTTGTGTGAAATACACCCTACAAAATAAGAATCATCAACTGTTTCAATACTATGGACTGATTCTTTGGTTTTTTCATAGGAGGGTGCTAACTCTTTTGAAATATTCAATAGAATTAATAGATCGATGAGGTGGCAACACCGAAGATGAAACTATAAGCTCAGTTGCAGAAGATGGAAGATCATTTTTTTGCACTATATCTGACAGTTGAATTATACCCATAGGTTTCTTGAACAAACAAAGAATTTATTTGATAGTTATCCTAATATTCCATCACAAATTATTAGTTAGTACAACTAAATAAATACCAGAAAGAACTACATTAAAATGAAACATGCTTAAAGAAGCACATTAGTTTCAAGGTATGTTACCTCATCTAAGGTAGTCCTTTTGTGCAAGGGAACATTTGCATTATGGCAATTTATTTTGTTTGTAAGAAGTTCCATAATGGAAAACAAATTTAAAGTTTTCTTCAATTTGATCGTCCGATCACCCAAAATAAAGTATAAAATGATACTATATGGCTACAAAACCATGTGCACTACATGTTTGTCCAATGGAATTATGGATTATGAGTATCTAGTAATCAAGATAAAATAGTTAACTAGCTCATACATGAATCTACATAGCACATACTGCAAATATTAATAGTCTATGGGGTTGTTTTGATGTAATGGAAAACATGTGATGCTATCCAGATATCACATACAATGAGGATATGCAATAAAAAGCATGTGATAGAAATATCAATGTGAAAATTATGATAGATTAAAATCATGGAGATTGATGTCTTCAAATGCCAAAAAATATCCAAAGATTTAGTTATTTGGTGTCTTTTCCATGAGAAATATTCGATTATGGAACCCAGGGAAATTCCCCCTCATTTAATTTAACACTGGAAGTCATGACCCACTTTTCCCTCACCCTAGTTTTCAATTTCCTATACTTCTCTCTTTACTCAACAAAAAAATGACTTTCATCAACTCTTTGTTGTTGTCATCGAAAGGATACAAACCTATTCAAGTGACAAAGGAGGGGCAGAGTAAACCCCAGATTTCCTCAGCCTCCCTATGTATAGGCCCCGACGAATATCCCCTTAATCAAATTTCCACTTGATTTCCATCCTTTCCAAAGAGAGCATCCACCAGGAATGTCACTGACAAAGACCAAGTGATGAGCCAAAAGTCACTACGCAAGGCTTGAAGGATGGGATCCAAACTCAAATTGACAGTCAGAAAGACCACGAACAAGCCTTCTTAGCATATAAGCCCAATGCCTTTGGAAAAATATGGAAATCCCTGCAGAGTTGACCATGCCCAATTCTTCTCTATAGTGAAAATTTTGTTGCCTTAATCAATCATCAATTGAATAATACCAATACCCACTCCCACCGTATTAGTCATGTTCAAGGATTGTCCTTGAAGGAGGTAAGAAACATCAGCTTGTACGTGGATGGTGAGCAATAATGGCTCCAAGCCTCCACCACTTTGTTACATGTCTCCCCATAGCCCTCAACCATGTCAAACCTCCCTTCTATTTGTATTTCCTCGAGATAGACATGAAGACCATTTTATTTCCTCCCAATAACTCCATTTTGGGGATTAATATATCCATGATTATTATAATATCCATTTTGACTTTTTTCACCTTAGCACTTATTTTCCTAGACATCACACCTTTTAATTTTTTAGCTTTACCTAATTTAAAATAATATTAATAACTTTACATATGTATTTGATAGCCTTCATATAATTTAATTTTACCAACTTAATATTGTATTAAACCTAGGGTCATGAATAGGAGGTTTTTATTTTACAACTAGATCTTACACTTTTCTTTAAATTATATCAATGCAATAGCCTACAAAGAAAATATAGGACCATTGAATAGAAATGGTGCACAACTCTCTTATCTCACCATTAAATGGGAGCATACATGTAGCTATGTAATAGGAGCATACAAGTGAGGTCATTGTTTATTATTAAATAATAATTCTTATTTTTGGAAGTGACTTGTAAAGAAAAGAAGGTATTACACATCATGCTATTCATTACAAGGATGTTAGTTATTTGGACATTAATAAAAATGACTTATCTTATCTATCTTCCTAAAGTATTTATTTTATGAATTGTTATTCTCCTATATTTATTAGTTTAGGTTCTCTTTCAAATGTCATTGGCTTGTATTATTTTTGGTGTATTTTTCATCCATAACAGCACTGATAATTGTTTTAAAATTCAGCACATATTATATTCTTCATAAATTGACTTGCCATTGCCAACTTTTATCATTCTCTAAAGGTTAGCGTAAATCTAGTTTCCTCTTTTCAAGAAAATAAGGTATTATACATCATCCGATTCTTTAGAAGGAGGTTAGTATTTTAAAGCTATTTTTATCACTCATTTGAAAACTTCATTATACATCATGTGATTCTTCTAGAGGGAGGTTATTTTTCTAAAGCTATTTTTATCATTTGTTTAAAAAATTCATTATACAACATGTGACTTTAGAGGGACGTTAGTATTCTAAAGCTATTTTTATCACTCATTTCAACACCTAAGTAGTTGGTCCATTTTTCTAGTTTGATTCAGTTTTGTGGTCATTATTTTGTCATTAATAAAAATGGATTATCTTATCTATCTTGATAAGTGTTTATTTTGATAAATTTTTGTTATTATATATTTATTAGTTTAGGTTCTCTTTCAAATCATCTACTTATTATTTTAATTGTATTTTTCTCATGATAGTAGTGATAATTGTTTTAAAATTGTCATATTCTTTCTTCATAGTCTTATTCTCATCATTACCAACTTTTGTCATTCTCTAAAGGCTAGCAAAACGATTTCTTTCAAAATAGCTCTATTATTTAGCTAAGTACTAGATGTAGTTAGTGTTGTAGCCTGTCTCTTGTGTTTTTTTTTTTGCACTGGTGTGAAATGGGATATTTTCTCAAAAAAATAGTTTTATGTGCAATAACATTATTCCACAACATTATGAATTTAAGAGAAATGGGATATTTCCTCAAAAATTTAGTTTTATTTTCCAAGAACATTATTCCCCAAAAGTATGAATTTTAGAGTGGAAGAAATATGTAGGAATATGTTCCAGAAAGATCTTCATGAATTCTTACTGTAATTATTCTTTTTTGTATGAGTTGAAAGGCTTTTCCATAACAGTAGGATTTCTTTCCACATAACCATTCCCCATTTTCATTACCACACGCATATGGGCGACCATGTGGTATGAATAAATGATTGAATATTACTTTGACTTACTTTGAATTAGTCCCAAGATGGTATAGGCATTCATAGGTAAAAACAAGGTCAAAAAGTCCATTAGAAAAAAAATATAATATAAGTGAAATTTTCATAAATAAAAAATCGAAGACAAATATTCCAATAGAAAAAAATAAATACAATATATTTGAAAAGTATGCACTCAAGAATACTATAATATATGTAAGACATAGGTGACATGACTATCCTAATAGATGTATCTCTGCATAAAAATTTTTAGTGTAAATAATAGAAATTGGGCAAGTTACAAATAACTCATCTATCACATTTGTTTTGTTATCATCCTAGGTATTTTCATAGAATTTTCTCACCCATTCAATGGATCTCCTAAATATTTTCCTTGTTTGTTAACGAATATCTCTTCATGGGGAGATACATGATTTAAGACATCAAAATTGTGAGTTGAGTTAAGAAATTTCATTTTTCAAGAAACTTCTACTTAAGTTCATATTGTTGTTCTGTCATCATCATAATTTACTCTAACCATTTTTCCCAGGAAAAAAGTGTTACACCACTCACTGATAGAAATACCAAGATCGTATTATTTTTACTTTTATCAATGGGCTTCCATCGAGTGTGACATCAAGTAGTTTTAATTACACTGAACCACTTATCTACCACAAAATGGAATCACCAATTCCATTCTAGCTAACAATATCTTAATCCAAAAAATGGAAGGATTTATGTTCACTTCTCCCTACATTCAACATGGTCTCAAAAAATACCAATGTTGTTGAAATATGAAAGCAAATGTAATTAATGTAATTTTGGGCAAATTTACTTCTTACCTATTAGTAGGTTGTATAACGAAATGAAGTTAGAATAAAAAAATAGCCCAAGTTAAATTGGATGGCCCGAGAGGCTTGTAAGACAAGGAGAACCATTCTTGATTAATAGAGTTTACAATCCCTTGCCCCGTGTAGGTTTCCTTAACACCCTGTCAAGGTTTTACCACGTAAATCCTTTGTGTATTTACATATGTGTGATTGATTCAGTTTCATCATTTCTTTCTTGTTTAGATGTATTATTCCCTATTCTAATAAGTGGTATCAGAGCCTAGTGGAGTAAGGTTGTTAGAGAGGATCGAAAAAGAGCCATTCTGCTCGCCGTGTTAAAGATCGCACCGTTGAACCGCCGTTTTAAATATCGTAACGGTGGTATCCATTTATTTTTAGAAATATTGAACCTGAGAAATATTGACTGAGCCAAAGCTTCTCTACATGTTAGAGAGAGAAGAGTCACCGCTGCCGCTAGAGAAAAATATGTCGTTGAGGGAGATTGGTGAGGCTGTCGAGGAGAGAGAAGGGCCGCCTCTGCCACTGGAGAAAAAGAGGCCATCGAGGGAGATTAGTGAGGGTGTCGAGGGTTACTGGAAAATTCAGTTGCAGTGAAGAAGAATACATGCTGGAGAAAAAGCTGCTGTAGCAGAAAATCCTGCACTTTCTCATTGAAACTGAACTAATCTGAGAAGCAGAGGCGATGAGCCATATCCACCAAAATAACTACCGTCAAGGGAGAATAGAATTCTATGAAAAAGGGGACCGTAGCAGAAAAGCCTACACCTGCTCATCGAAACTGAAATGTCCCTTTAACGCTGCCATCTAGATGATGAAATCGACTGCTGAAAGGTATTTTTAATTTTTACGAAGGATTATGTTATATTCAGAAAAATTAAGGCTCAAAAATATATTTTTTAAAACATATTGATAATAAGGAATATATTGATAGAAGGAATGTATTTTTCCTGTTCCCGAGGAAGAAATTGTTCATTAAAAAAAGGGCTCAGATTTCTGAAAATTTGATTTAGTGGAAACGGGAGAAAAAATAGAATTTTGTTTTAAAAAACCTTAGTAGAAGAAATTAAATCAGAAACACTAGCAGAAGAGGGGAAATCTTTAAAAAAAACCCTAGTTGAAAATTTAAGAAAGAAGGGAAAACTAGGAGGAAAAAATGGCGTAAATGACAAATGAAAAGTTAGAGGTGGAGAAGTTCACGGGAAAGAATAAGATTTATTGTGGAAACTAAAAGTTAGGGACTTGCTGGTGCAACAAGGGTTGCACAAAGCATTAAACGGGGTAAAGAAAAAACTTGCAAGCATGACAGATTCAGACTTGGAGGACTTGGATGCGCGAGCCCTCAGTACCATTAGGTTATGCTTGGGAGATGAAGTTCTATTTAATATTGTTGAAGAGAGTACAACTAAAGGTTTTTGTAACAGTGGAAAACAATGTAAACAAAGGTTCAAGACTGGTAATGATAATAGTAAACAAATTTTAGAATACATTCATTCTGATCTGTGGGGACCATCTCCTACTGTGTCTTATGGAGGTGCATTATATTTCTTAACATTTATTGATGATTTCTCCTGGAAAGTTTGGGTCTATATGTTAAAAAAGAAAACTGATGTATTAAATGTTTTTAAAAAATTTAGAGTGATGGTGGAAAGGAAATTAGGTAAATCAATTAAATGTTTAAGAACTCACAATGGTGGTGAATTTACTTCTTTATAATTTGAACAATTTTGTAAGGATGAAGGGATTGTTAGACATAAAACTTCTTTTTATACTCCTCTGCAAAATGGCATTGTTGAACGTATGAATCAAACCCTTATGGAAAGAGCCAGAAGCATGATATTCAATGCTAACCTACCAAAGGAGTTGTGGGTAGAAGTAGTATCTACTACTTGTTATTTAGTTAACAGATCACCTTCGGTTGCAATAAACTGTAAAATTCCTAAAGAAGTTTGGTCAGGTCAGTCTTGTGATTATTCACATTTGAATATTTTCAATTGTGATGCCTATCCTCTTATTCCTAGAAATTAGTGTTCAAAGTTATATCCAAAATCGAAATTTTGTGTCTTTGTTGGGATCCTTCTTCACGGAAGATAGTCATTAGTAGAGATGTAACATTTGATGAATCTTCTCTTCTAAAATTAGATGTTGGAAAAGTTGAACATGAGCAGGTATCGCCAAATCAACAGATTCGATTGGAGGATAAAACGTTTCCAGAAAGTCAAAAGGACGGAGAGACTTCTAATGAAAAAGGTGGAGAAGTAAAGGAAACTGAAGAAATTCTAGAACCAATTCAGAAACTAGTCACTCTAAGAAGGTCTACAAGGGAAAGAAAAACACCCAAAAGGTATGAATATTCTACTTCATCTTTTGCATTGATTACTGAAGATTGGGAACCTTCTTGTTATCAGGAAGCAATAGATGATGCATATAGCGAGATATGGAAAAAGGCTATTGAAGAAGAAATGGATTCCTTAGCCAAGAACAATACTTGGGATCTTGTAGAAATTTCTGAAGGGAGAAGTGTTGTTGGGTGAAAATGGGTCTTCAAGTTGAAGAGAAACGATGATGGAAGTATTGAGAGGTATAAGGTGAGGCTGGTTGCAAAAGGATATTCTCAGGTTGAAGGTATTGATTTTCATGAGATTTTTTCACCAGTCGTTAAACTTGTTTCTATTCCTACTCTGTTAGCACTAACTGTAATACTTGATCTAGAGTTAGAAAAATTAGATGTTGAAACAACCTTTCTTCATGGTGATTTGGATGAAGACATATATATGGATCAGCCAGAAGGTTTTGTACAAGGTCGCAATAGAAGATTTGTTTGCAAGCTCAGGAAATCATTGTATGGATAGGGGTAGTCACCGAGGCAATGGTACAAGAAGTTTTATTCCTTCATGGTGAGCCAGAATTTTATCAAAAGTGAGTATGATCATTGTGTACACTTCAAAAATTTCAATGGCATATTCATTATCTTGCTGTTGTATGTTGATGATATGCTTATTGCAAGAAAAAACATGGAAGAAATCAACAGGTTAATGGCTCACCTTTCTAGGACATTTGATATGAAGGATCTTGGAGAGGAAAAACATATCTTGGGCATGGAGATACACAGAGATAAGAATAATGGTAAGCTTTGGTTATCACAACAGAAGTATGTGGAGAAAGTACTTGAAAAGTTCAGTATGACCAATGTGAAGCATGTTAATGTCCCATTAGCTTCCCATTTTAAGACTTCTTCGGATTTAGGTCCTATAACTAATGAAGAAAAGAAATATATGTCTCATGTACCATATGAAAATGTGGTAGGACACTTAATGTATGCGATGGTATCTACAAGACCTGACATTTCACATGCAGTTGGAGTTGTTAGCAGGTTCATGAAAAATCTAGAAGAACAGCATTAGCGAGAAGTGAAATGGGTGCTCCAGTATTTGAGAGGCACAAGTGACCATTGCATCATCTTTGATGGTCATGAAGGTTCAATATGTGGATATGTGGATGTTGATTATGCAAGTGATTTGGAAAAAAGGAGGTCTTCTACAGGTTACGTTTTTACTCTTGCATGTGGAGCAATTAGCTGGATGTCAAAGCTTCAAGAGACAGTTTCTTTGCCCACTACCGAAGAAGAGTATATAGCTGCTTCAGATGTATGTAAAGAGAAAATCTCGTTAAAAGGTATGCTTGATGAGATTGGAAGGATGCAGGAGAAAGTGAATGTATTTTGTGACAGTCAGAGTGCTATTCATTTGGCTACAAATCCAGTCTATCACAGCAAGACCAAGCACATTGATGTAAGGTATCACTTTTTGAGACATGTAATCGAAGGCGGCAAAGTAGTTCTCAAGAAGGTCCGTACATAGGAAAATCATGCAAATATATTCACGAAGCCAGTTACAGTAAAGACGCTGAGATGGTGTCTCGCTTCTCTTGGCTTGCAGAAGAGATGATGAATGGGCATGGGCAAGGGATTAGGAAACTTGTTGTCAAGGAGGAGTTTGTTGAAATATGACAAAAAATGTAATTAATGTAATTTTGGGAAAATTTACTTATTAGATATTAGTTGGTTGCATAACTGAATGAAGTTATAATAAAGAAATATCCCAAGTTAAATTGGATGGCCTCAGAGGATTGTAACATGAGGAGAATCATTCTTGATTAATAGAGTTTCCAATCCCTTGCCCCGTGGAGGTTTCCTTGACACCCTGTCAAGGTTTTACCACGTAAATCCTTTGTGTATTTACCTGTGTGATTGATTCAGTTTCATTTAGTTTCATCCTTTATTTATTGTTTGAATGTATTATTCCCTATTCTAATCAATGGCATTCTAGCTAACCATTTATTAATCCAAAAAAAGGAAGGATTTATGTTCACTTCTCTTTACATTCAACATGGAATCACGAAATAGCACTAAGTGGATCATATTCAAAAACCACTTTAAGTATAAAATTTGGCTCAAATTTCTTTGCAAACCTTTTTTAGAGTGACAAACACAATGTGTTATTTTTCATATGTTGGCTTGCAATGCATTCCAACCATTGCAGCCCAACAACAATTGGAACAAAAAGGTTTAGCAAGTTTTTCTTCACATTTCAAAAAAAGTTGAATCAAACAAGATACAAAATAAATATGAGCATATGGGAATGGTAGACGCCAAATATTTAGGATAGCAGTTCTTGTTATGTTCAAAATGGAGAAAAGTGAATGGCTAAACTATTAAGTTTCATATGTAAGATATACAAGCATGCATGGTAACTAATCTTTGATTTCTTAAAACTTACACGTTACAAGGAAGGTAAATGAATTACATGGGTTGGTAATATATGACGTGTTCAATATGAATTCCTTTGGGACATGACTTATTATACCATATTTCCCTCAAAATTTAGGTATGAATGTATAAGATTTGATATAATGACTAATCATATATTTAAAAATTGATTATAAAAACTTATAGCTTTCCTTCTTGATTCTGGATTTTGATCATGGATTTGTTCTTTTCTGATCAGGGAAGGTTCATTGTTTGTTCCCTGCATTGGAAAGGTTTTCCAATCAATGATTTTCTTCAAATTGTAGAAAAATATAGAACTATATATTTTTTATCACAAGTGACTTTCAATGTAGAGATGATTTGTTTGAACTATAAACATTTTTTTGTATATTAGATTGTTGTTAAGATAGGTAAAAATGGAATATAAAACCAAACACGTTGTATATTAGATTGCTAATGGAGATAAAATTGGAATAGTAAACCTAATCTGTTGTATATTAGATTGTTGTTACCAGAACTAAAAATAGAATAGAAAACCAATTCTGGAAAAACTTAAAACCCTAAACCCCTCAACGTCAAAAAAAACATAATCTATATAATATAAATGGTATTTTCTCCACAAAATTGAAAGAGAGCAAACAATTTAAATGGTAGAAACTAGAAACAATAAGTTACCTTAGGCTATAAAAAATTCGAGCAGCCGCCACCCTACTCACAGTCACCGTACCTCTTGGGGTATAGTCCTCTATGGCCTCCTCTCTCACCAGTCTTCCGGTTAACATATTATGCCCCCCTCTTATGTTCCTCGCTATGATTTCACTGTGGTTCTTCTTCCTGTTCATCTTTGTTTTTAAGCTCATTGGGATTTACAAGATCCTGAATTGACGAGCCGAAATACCTCGACACGGGTTTGAGATTCAATCCCTTGACGTTAGAGGAAATATTTAACATGAAATTGCGTGATCTAGACCTGCGGACTACAAATTATATTGAATTTGAAATGGAATTGGATAGGGTAACAATATTGCACAAGAACAGATACCGCATGTATTTAATTGCGATCCTAAGATCTAGCAGGTTTGAGGATTAATTTTTCATACAGAGGGATCGGCACAGGTTTCTCTTCTTATTACTGCCTTTTTGCAAATGTGCTTTTAATTTGTGAGTCATATTTGGAGAATTAGGTTTGGGGAGTTCTAACTGATTTTGAAAATCTACTATTTATTTATTTGTATTTAATTATTCCAATATTTTGATCCTTTTTTAAATCTATTTTTTATTTTTATTTAATTACATGAACATAGATGTATTTTAACTTCCTATCTAACATGAGCAAAGAGGGATACATTTTTTTCACTTTCAAATTTTTTTAAAGTGGAATACACAATGTGTTATTTTTTATTGTTTAAATTATATTTTTGAATACTAAATAGAGTATATATAGGACTAAATAAAAATCTTAACCATAAAAAAATAAAGTTTATATATATATATATATATATATATGAAATCGATATGGACATAAATTAGTTAACATAGATCTTCAAATAATGTATTTAAATCTCCTATTAAAATATTTTTGAAAATATAAGATTTAAACATTTGATTTACACATTTTTTTTACTTCTAATGAATTTACATCATATTCATTTTTTTTTTAATTACAACTGACATTATTTTTATATTTAGATAATTTTTTTTTTGAAGGCACGGACTGACGGAAAAACTTACACATCCCCTGACACACAAACTTACGCATCCCCTCATATTGGGCTATAGAATGAGCCTCTCTACTCAACTAGCATCTAAGCTCAATAAATAGATAACAGGTGAAGGGAAAATGAAAACTGACACTTTGGCATCTTTCGGGCCAACAAGTTTGACAGGAGTTCCAGATCGAGGAGATATCAAATGACATAGAGAGTTTATTCTTAACCATAATTAATGAATGGTGTTGCCTCTGATTTTTTCCATGTTGAAAGAGGACTTTGACAATGATGCCCTTTCTCTCCGTTGCTTTTCCTTTCTATGATGGAGGGACTCAACAAAATTATATCTGATGATAAATCTCGAGGATCACTCAATGGAATAGGTATCATTAGAAACCTATCATTGTCACATCTCCTTTTTGTTGATGATGATCCTCAAGGAAACATGTATGACTAGAAACCTATCATTATTGCATCTCCTTTTTGGTGATGACGTCTTAATACTTAATCATGGATCGAGAAATGATGTTGCCACTCGATATCATATCAATTAGATTTTCAAAAGGATCACTGGTATGGATATAAACCCTCTCAAATCAACCATTTCATCCATAATATACTTGAGAGATTAAATTACTTATATTATGACTAAATTTTCATTTTGAATGGTTGATATGGAGGATGGAATAAAATACTTAGGATTCAAGTTGAATCCAAATGACTATAGGGAGAAAAATTGGATGTGGTTGACTTCCAAGATAGAAAAAAAACTTAACATATGGTGTCACAGATAGTTATCCTGAGCTAGCAGATTGATTTTGATCAAATATATTCTAGAAGCTATCCTTGAATTCTGGATGGCTCTTACCTAGATCCCTAAATGAATTACCAATATTTTTAGCAAAATTTTTGTTGTTATTTATGGCGTAGGGAAAAGGAAGGTTGGGTATTTTCTTGGATCAAATGGGAGAGAATGTTTGTGCGAAAGAGATGGGGTGGATGGGAATTGAAGGAGCTTTAAACATTCTCTAGAGCCCTGGCTTCTAAAGTGGGTTAGTGGTTGATTACAACAAGTAGCCTTTGGACATAGATCATCATAAGTAAATACATCTCCTCCCTGCCTCTCATTGATTAGATTTTCCTTGAGAACAAACAAAAATAAAATATCTCCAACATTTGGAAAGTCGTCTCCCTTCAACATCATTGAACCAGGTCTGGTTTCGAGAATTGGATCCAGGCACCATGCCATCATCGATATCAATCATTGGTTTGGATGTGGAAATCTATATACTGTCCCCAAAGAGCTCATCCAATTATTAAATATTCATGGGTTTATAACAATCAACCAAATGTGAAATCTAGATAATAATCCATATGGGGACAAGGCTGGATGACAACACATGAATTAAAAATACCTGAACAATGGAATCAACACTAGAAGTATTATATCGATTCACTGAAAAACTCTAATGTACGACTCACAGTTAGGGATGAAGAGATGATCTGTTTCCATTCCAAAAGAGGAGTGTACAATCCTAAATAAGGCTACCTCATAGAATTAAAGTATAGGGAGCTAGACATAAAGTGTTGGTGGTGGAAGAGTATATGGAAATTAAAAATCCCTCCAAAAAAAAAAACTTATATTTTGGTGAATTCTTACAAATAAGATCCCTACTATAGAAAACCTTAATAAAATATCCCTTCAAGGACCTACTTGGTGTGCACTTTCTCTCAAGGAGGATGAATCCATAGAGCATCTATTCATCTCCTGTCTCATAGCAGCAAGATTATGGAATTTGGTATCCCAATCTCTTGGTATAAAATATATATGGCAGGGAGGATTGGCTGAGACTGTGTGGTAGGATTGGTGTCAGCAACCAAACCCATAAAATTGTAGAACCTTTTAGTCTCATCTGTTGGGATATATGCATAGCAAGGAACAATATTATATTCAAAGAGTGGGTCTATATTCCAAAAAAACTTGGGGCCAATTTACATACTATATATAAACTCATCCCTAATGATATGAAATCTATGCAACCTTTAATAATCATAGATAATAATATAGATAAATAAAAAATATTTGATTGATGCATATCTTAAAACTAGTGCTCATGCCATGGGGATCAAGATGCTGATAAAGATGAAGGGAGATTGTTTTTAACGTGACTATAGGGCATGGAAATTTGTTATTGAATTAAATTCTCTTGGTTTCAAGAATGGTCTAAAATTAGGGGGCCTATCGATGGTTTTATATTCACGGGAATCAAAGGCATGACATATATCATTAACTAAGTTACCAGATTCCCTCAATAGAAGAATTATTTTGCTAAAAGAAGAGAATTTAATAATACGATTAGAGGTAATCGAGGCGCTGACCTTGGGGGCACTCTAATTCAACTTGGAAGATACAAACCCTCCTTGTGTTGGAATGGATTATTTCACTTCCTTGTACAATTATGGAAACAATGGTTGAGCCTAAGCCTCATCATCTTCATCTTCCTCCCAATTATGGTAATATTTTTTCTATAAATTCAGGAATGTCTATTCGAACTTTGGTTGGCAATGTATCTTCTTCCTCGCCAAATGAGGATTTGGGAGAAATAAGCCTCCAAAATTTAGAAGAATGATTTTTATGGAAACCTTGTGGAAACATGGGTACGATTCTTATATATGGCATCAAATTATGTCTACCTCCTTCACTGTTATTCCTCCTTACAACCAAATTCACAATGGTTAGTTCACAATCCTTCACTACTACTAGTGAGAGTAAGAAGTCCACAATAAAGATGATATGCAACACACTCTTGAAAACAATTTTAAATTGGATTGTTGGACTACAATTAATATGAAAAGGGAAAGAGAACACCATCTACCATAAGGCTATACTCCGTAGTGGGAAAGGTGTTAATTGGATCGTTGTACAACGATTAATAGGAAAAGGGAAAGCGAACAACGTCTACCATAAGGTCGATACTCCACAATGGGAAAGGGAATGCCATATAATTTTTTTTACTTTTTCAATTGAATTTAAAAATATATATATTTATTTTTTTAATTTTTATGGTATTTCTATAACTTAATGTTTATGATATTATTTATTAAAAAAAAATATTTATGTTATTTATTTATTTCATAAATATAGAGTAACAAATGTAATGTAATGCCTATGGTATTATATATATTATAGATATTGTATAATGTTTATGGTATTTTGATGGGTAATTGATTTGGAAAAATGTTAGATATTAAAAAAATGTTCAATTATCGTTGGTTATTTAACTAAAGTATTGTCGGATATATGATGATATGGAATTAAAAAATAATTCAAGTAAAATCCAACAGTACGACTCAAATTTCATAGTACAATGTCTATTTTTCGCCCATATGTACTTGAAAATATCCATCGGTTTTAGATATATATCTAAGGCTTGAAATTCAATCACCCATATACATAAGCAATCGGCTTTAAGCTCAATGACCCTGTGATGCATGTGCATCACTAGCTACAACTCCACATAGAGCTCTATGCGTTGAACTTTTCCCTGTAATGTGGATGCATGTAGATGCTTTTCTAAATGGTCCGTCTAGAATTTTAGTTAAGGTTTCATGTGTAGAAGTGATTGGTATTGAGTTCATATTTAATTTAAGACTTCATAGAAATTCTAATTCGACCTTGGTTCACTAGTGGGATAGACGGAGTATTAATGCAAAAGTATACTTTACATCATATAAAATTTACTAAATATGCTTCACATATATGGTGATATATTTTAATATGTGAAATATATAATGTTCGGGAAATATCAAAATCCCCATAGGATTTTAAAAAAATTCATAAAAGGCTAGTACTTTGATCTTCATAATGTACATTCAAACTAGATAATCAACTTAATATCCAAGTTTAAAACTAGTATCCTAAGATCAATGGATATGATTGTAATAATAAAAAATGTAGATATGCATGAAAATTTAATTCTTAATCTAAAGGAAATGTGTATTCTACTAATTAACCAACACTTTTCCTTGAAGTTATTCTTCATAATTTATTTGACCTAGTTGCAAGACCACTCACATCTTACATATTAATTATCTTGTTTGATGAGGGCAACACGAAATAGGCACAAACCCATGACATTTTAAATTCCAAACCAATATGACCTTGGTTTCCTAGATAGCCCCTCCCCTGAAAGGTTGATCAACCTTCTTGGGAGGTTGATAAACCTCCTAAACACCAATGAGGATTTGTCCTTTCAATACATAGGATGTATGACACCAAAATAACAAACAAATGATCTCTAAACAACCTCAAAGTTGAGCTCCAATAGTCCTAGATAGTACGGCATCATTTCATTTTAGTGTTGAGCCTCAAATTTGTCATTTTTTGATGAAACCATCCATTTTCGCATCATTCCATTCACCCATTGTCATAATTTTTAACCATATTTCTTAATAAATGCACCAAATTACCGCATACATGCTTACATGGTTTATTATTATTATTTATATTATTTTTAATGAATCAAAGATAATTATGCATGGTGTTACTAATGATAGTTTGACAGTTCATGTTTCTACAGTTTCCGCAGCTATATCCATGATTGAGGTAGTAGAATCACTCTGGAATGAAATAAAACACATGGAAATTGTTTCTAGAAGCTCTAATATGGATTGTTGCTGCTCCAATTCCACCCAGCTCACACATGTGGACCTCCAGGCAAAGATCAAGGGAAAATCGTGGTAGTTTTGACTAGTCAACTTCAAACGTGTTTTCTGAGCAAAGTAAAGTGAATCTCATGAAAAAAAACATGATTTTTGTTCAACACGGGCCCAATTAAGCTCTATATGAATATTTTTCCAAAATGCGTTACCATTTGGGAGATATTTCAGGTTCTTTAGAGCCCTATTTTGTAGTTGTGTGAGGAAACATTGCGCCTATGCATCGATAAACGCCGAATCAAGAAAAAAGAGGTTGGAATGTACTGTGCTTCATCAAATTTGTGCAAATAAGTATCCATTCAGTTTCTATATTAGGCCATATGAATCTCTATGAAGTTACATTGCAATCCCTATATAAACAGTCCATTGAAACAAAGAGGAGAGCTTAATTTTTTGAAGAATATTGTGAAGTTTTAAAACTCTATTTTTCATTCATTTTTAATGAAGAAGTACCCTGAAGACTTGATGCAAAACTAATTTTTGGAGTAAATATTTGAGACCACCTGTTTGTGGAGGGCTCCTGCAAACATTGAGGGTTCTACATTTTATGTTTTTAATGTAGCTGTTTTCATGTTTGCATTTTATCATTTGATGGAGTTATTTTCAGAATTCCAAATTGTCATTTTCCATAGTTGTTTTTAGAATTCCAATTAGTCATTTGTTGTAGTTACTTCTAGAATTTCAATTTTTTATTTGATGTAGATTCTTTCAAAAATATTCTTTTATCATTTGATGTAGATTCATCAATCTTTCCTTTTGAATTGTCAAATTGCAGAGGATTCATAGTTTTACTTCTAGAGCAGGAATGATTTATTTTAGAGTACTTTTACAAGTTCATGAGTGGTTTATTTCAATAGAATGAGTGATTTATTTTCAAAGAATTAGTGATTGAGTGATTTCCTTTCAGCATAGAGTGCATTATTTTCATTTCATGAGTGATTTATTTTCAATAGCTATAGTGATTTCTTTACAAGTTTCATTTCCATAACGTTTCATTTCAAAAACAAAAAAATGTATAAATTCTCTTTTCTAGAATTCGATTTTATCTTCATCCACAATATTTTAAGAGAATACGAAATTTTAGAGACTAACAAATAAATCACCCAAGATTTCTTCATAACATAGAGAAAGTTTGTTTCAGTTTTGATAGAGTAGAAAGCATGTTGATTTTTAGAATTTAGTTATAATTTAAATTTATCAATTTCATTAGGAACATAAGAATAAAAACATCCTTAGAAGTAATCTCTACAAGTCCAATCATCACACCAAGAAACTAAATGAATAAAAGAGGCTTCTAGCATATATTGCGCACTTGCACTTCACAAGTTTACCAACCCCGGTTGATAATTTATGTAATCTATTTAATAAAATTAAATTGACCAAATATTTTGGTGCCGTTGTCGGGGAAGTGAAAAAGAAAACTTCGATCACCTACCACCCCCACTATATCGCGTGGTTCAGTAAGAGCCATACATCCACATCATGAATTATTATTTTTGTAGGTAGGAGAAGAGGTGGAAAAGGAGGTTAAGAAATGGATGGAGATGATTACAATGAGGAAGATACTTTTGGATTTTCTATTCAAGAAAGTAATATCAATGTTCAAATGAAGAACATCCCTCCATCCATACTTTCTAACTTTAAAGGTATGAGATCAGAAGACCTAGAAACCTTTCTTTTTGAATTTGAAATAATTTCTAGATCTTGTGGATACTCATTGCACATTCAAAAATTGAATTTGTTTCTGGCAACATTGAAGGATAGAGCTCTTAGATGGTTCATGACTTTAGGAAAAAATTCTATAAGGACATGGGATGATATGAAAAGAGTATTTTTGGAAAAATATAAATATTATTGCATACAACATGACCTTAGAAATGAAGTCTTTAAGATGAACCAAAAAGAGGATGAAATACTAGAATATTTAGTTGAGAGATTTACTTATAATATCAAAATATCTAAATTTCATAATTTGGGATCACACACATTTAAAACTCTCCGACTAGATGCTATAAAGGATGAATTGATTTATCTTATTAATTTAGTGGGAAAAGGAGATGTCTATCAAATTTCATTTCAAGATATTTGTGAACCATGCAAGAACATATCAGGAGGAAAATAAAAGCATGTAAGGTCCCCTCTAGGTCCATTTATGGCAAGAGTAAGTATGTCTAAATCAGGATTGGTAAGTCAAACTTAACTTAACAATTTGCTAAGCATTCTTGGTAATTTAAATGAACAAATTCACATGCTAAGAATGCGAAACAAAAAAAAAGTTGAGAATGCTAATATATTTATATTTCTCCCAAAATGTATAAAGAAACATGTTTTTTTATGAATGCCCACTTGATAACATTAAAATTTGTGACATCTAAGTAGGATCACATACTACTAAAGATTGTCCATCATTACCAAGGTTAAATGAATTTTACGAGGAAGAAAATCAAACACTGGAACAATGTTGTTATGTAGCTCCAAGAAGACAAGGGTAGCCTCATCAATCTTGTATGATGTAAGATCTCAATTATCAATTTCAAGGTTATGCACAACAATCTCAAAGTAATTGGCAAACACCCTTGCCTTCAAAACCTTGGAAATCTCAATCGCAACCTCAAAACTAACCTTGGAAACCTTGGCCATCTCAAACCCAACCTTAAAATCAATATTGGCAACAAAGTTGGCAAAGGCCCTATAAAGGAAATCCACCATATCCTCAATATTTCCCTCTCTATCCACAATACCATCATCAATGTTATCCATACCATTCACCTCCACCACAACATCAATATCACCCTCATTTGACCTGAATTGAACCTTTCACTTTACCATCCACACAAGCACCCCAAAGATCCATTCCCACTCAACTACCTGCACAAACATTTAATATCCCCAATAATAAAACACCTCAATCAACTTACAATTTTGAGGTATTGCAAATTGATTCACCAGCTATCATTGAAGAACAACAACCAGAAGAAGATGAATCAGATAAGGCCCAAGAATCATCGATGTCTGTCGATAAAGAGAAGTTGTTGGAACCAAATATTGAAAAGTTTCATGCCTACCTATCACTAGATTCTATAAATGAAGATCACATCTTTGAAGACTTGCATGACATGATGGTAGGAAGCTAAGGAATACAAGATTTCATTAAATCTTGGTTCAGGTGAGTCATCAAATCCTAATGCTCAATTCTTTAGTATCTTATAACATCACCTCAATCAAGGCAATTGGTCTCTCATATACGGGTACATATCAAAGAGTATATTTCAAACCTTCATATGGGTTTATCTATCGTCTTGTTACAGACATGGTTCCATTGTAAGTATTCATATACTTGAACATGATTTTTTTTTTAACTAGAGTAGGACATATAAAAAATAAAAAATAAAAATAAATATGAAAATAAGTCCTACTGTGAAAACCAGCTTGCCGGTGCAATTGGACATGAGACATGCTTGAAAACCAGGCAACTGGCGAGAATAGTTCAGAATAAGTTCTCCAATTTGATGATGGTTTCAATATTTTATTATGGTTCTTCAAATCATTTTTGGTTCTATGCTTGAGTTAGATGATGTGGAATTCCTTAAGGTTCACCTTCCAATAGATCTTGTCCCATCGACCTCAACACCTTATCTAAGATGAATATCAAATATTATTTGGAGTGCCTTGGAACTTGCATACATCAATGGCAAGCCTCCTCATTGAAAACAATGCGAATACAACAATGTCTCTTGATTTTCAGATCTTCTAGGTGAGTCGACTTCAACACATTCATTCATCCGTGTCAAGATGCACTTAGGTACCTTGACATTCATTTACATTATCAGTGATTTGTCTCGAATTGGTTAATGATTTTCATCATTGATCGGTAATCCAATGATTTCTTCCCATGCTCGACTTTGACACATTCATTTGCATAGTAAGAATTGTACCATGAATTTTGGCTTTGATGAAGACTAATGGTTTTATGGAATCAAAAACAACTTGCAGCAGTACATTTTATTGTTTTCTTGTAGGAGCATGTTCATCTTTGTTTCATTCAACAGCAACATGATGGCACCATTACAACGCTTCTTCATTCGTTTTTATTTTCAAGCAAATCAATAAATTTGGTCCTATTTAATTCAATACGCAATATGTTTCATGGTTTCTAATTCAACATGCAATATACAATTCAAATCATAAGGTCAAAATTGGAGAAAATAATTTTCTACAAAAATTGACATTCTTTTGCAACAACTACAGAAAGTTGTAGTTTCTGCAGCTATTGTTGTAGCTGTTTTTTTTATAGAGGAAGTTTTGGCACAAATATTTCAAGAGATTGGAGAAGAAATAAAAAATTATGAGCTTCTAGGTTTTCTCAAAATCTGGTAAATTGAGTAAGATGCAGACAAAATTCAAAAAAGAGAAATTTTGACGGGCATTTCAAGTGGGTTTTTAAGGCAGATTTTCATTTTTCACCATTTTGGATAGATTAGGGAAGATTTTGGTATTTTTTCACAACAATGCCTTTTCTTCATCAAAAAGGGATTTTTAAGGCTTATGGCAATATATAAGGTAAAAATACATGGTTTCCCTTTTGAATCACTAAATTTGGCCTTAAAATGAGTTCATGGCATATTTTTTTGTTGGAACATTGGGTAGCGTGAAAGGTGAAACGGGGCAGAAATTGATTTGATCATAAATTGAAAACCAATAATTTTTTGGGCCTGAAATGTTTATGGTAAATGCATTGAGGTAGGGTAAATGAACACAAAATTTTTTAGAAAATTTCAGTTTGTATTTTTCAAGAAATTGGCCACTTTCACCTACAGCCATTTCTCATTTTTCTCGATATCCGTGCACTCATTGTCTGAGATTGTTTGTGGGAAGATGAATAATATTAATAGTAACAACCTCAGCAAATTTTAGGAGATTCTAATTTACCACATGAAATAATGTGTCCTATTTCTCATCTTTATATTTTTAATGGAAGCCATGAAATGATGAGTACAAAGCCACATGAAGACGAATATTGCAACAAGCATTTGTTCACACACTCTTGAAGTGACTTGGAAGCATATTTAAGGCTTTGATAAGTTTCATAATCCTCAACAACAACAACTCTTATTTCGTGTTATGTGCAACTCATCTTGTAAAAAGTTTCACATTGGGAAGTATTCTTCATTCATTAGTTTGTGAGTTCTTGAAGAAACTATTTGATCACATAGTTGAAATGTGATTGGTTGCTATGCATGGATGATAAGAAGACGAAAATTATGGGGTGCAATCTATTATCATTTCCAGCCATATTAATGGGATTAACTTCACAAGGATAGAAAGCACATTCTATAGATGGAGTAAAATTCTTGATGTGTTCTTCACAATATGGTATTCTACACAGGCTTGAACAATTTGAGCACAATTAAAATAGCGACAACTACAAGTACTAGGATATGCTACTATGTGGGCATCCTTTCTTCTCACAAAAGTTACATATAATAAATAATGAAGATTTGGAGAAAAGTGCACTCTATTGATATAAATAGTCAATATTTGTCTCTTGGAGCTTGGTTCAAGGATTTAGTTGAAATGACAGAATAAAGGAACACAAGGAACTAGTTGGATTATGAAACTTTGCAAGGATTTGTTTGCATGAGGACATGAAAAATATCCGGTATGGGGGAATGTTGAGCCTCAAATTTTTCATAATTTTGTTGATGAAACCATCCAATTTCACATCATTACATTGACTCATTGTCATAATTTTTAACCATATTTCTTCATAAACGCACCAAATTCCCGCATACGTGTTTACATGGTTTATTATTATTATTATTATTTATATTATTTTTAATTAATTAAAGATAATTATTCATGGTTTTACTAATGATTGTTTCACAGTTCAAGTTTCTACAGTTTCTGTAGTTGTCTCCATGGTTGAGGTAGTAGCATCACTCTAAAATAAAATCCAACACATGAAAATTGTTTCTAGAAGCTCCAATATGGATTGTTGTTGGTAAAATTCCACCCAGCTCACACATGCGGACCTCTAGGCAAGGATCAAAGGAAAATCGCAGCAGTTTTGACCAGTCAAACTTAAACGCGTTTTCTAAGAAAATTAAAGTGAATCTCGCAAAAAAAAAACATGGTTTTTGTTTAGCAGAGGCCCAATTAAGTTCATTGTGAGAATTTTTCCCAAGTTCATTACCATTTGGGAGATATTTCAGCTTCTTTGGAGCCTTATTTTTCATTTGTGTGAGCAAACATTGAGCCCATGTGTCAATAAATGCTGAGTCAAGAAAACAAAGGTTGGAAAGGACTGTGCTTCATCAAATTCATGGAAAATAAATGTTCATTTAATTATGATCTTTAGCCATATGAGTCTCCATGAAGTTACATTGCAACCGCTATATAAACACTCCATTGAAACAAAGAGGAGAGGTTAATTTTCTAAGGCATATTGTGAAGTTTTGAAACTATGTTTATCATTCATGTTTAATGAAGAATTATGTTAAAAACTTGATGCACATCTAACTATTGGAGTAAAGCTTTGAGACAAACGGTTTATGGAGGGCCCATGCAAAGTGTGAAGGTTTTGCATTTTATGTTTTTAATGTAGTTTTTTTAATGTTTTCATTTTATCATTTGATGTAGTTATTTTTAGAATTCCAAATTCTCATTTTCCGTTGTTGTTTTAAAAATTCTAATTAGTCATTTTTTGTAGTTACTTCTATAATTTCATTTATTTATTTGATGTTGATGCTTTCAAAAAACTTCTTTTATCATTTGATGCAGATTCATCAATATTTCCTTTCGAGTTGTTAAATTGCAGAGGATTCATAGTTTTACTTCTAGAGCAACAATGATTTATTTTAGAGTAGTTTTACAAGTTCATGAGTGGTTTATTTCAAGAGCATGAGTGTTTTATTTTCAATGCATTAGTGATTTAGTGATTTCCTTTTAGCATATGAGTGTGTTCTTTTCAGTTCATGAGTGATTTTGTTTCAAGAGCTATAGTGATTTATTTACAAGTTTCATTTCCATAACATTTCATTTCAAAAACATAAAAATGTATAAATTATCTTTTCTAGAATTCAATTTTATCTTCATGCACAAGACTGTTAGAGAATAGGAATTTTTAGAGACTAAAAAATAAATTAGTCAAGATTTATTCATAAGATAGAGAAAGTTTGTTTCAGTTTTTACAGAGTGTAAAGCATGTTGATTTTTAGAATTTAGTTGTAATTTAACTTTATCAATTTCATTAGGAACATAAGAATAAAAACATCCTTAGAAGTAATATATACAAATCCAATCATCACACCAATAAACTAAATGAATAAAAGAGGCTTCTAGCATATATTGTGCACTTGCACTTCACAAGTTTATCAACTCCGGTTGATAATTTATGTAATTTATTTAAGACAAATAAATTGAACAAACATTTAGTAACTAGGTTTCCATCAAGAAAAAATTTCCCATAGAATTTAATGCATATGTGAGGATAGTCTAGATTCCTTGCTCTTATGTTCCCCTTGGGACACCTAGCCAAAACCTCTCAACACTAACCACTGCCTAAAGGATAACATCTATAAATACATCGAAATTTAATAATCATTGATGATTCCAATGTATATATTGTTGTAATAATTAATTTCTATTGATGTCAAAGGGATGTCGAACTGAAAATTAATTAACATAGGTCTGAAAATATCCTTCAGCTTTTTCTAACGAGTATTCACATGCCTCCTCGGTCCTCTTAATTAAGGATAAATTATTTTCAAGTAGAAAAAAAAAACCTTATTTAACCCCTATCCAAGTCAACCCTCCCCCAATATACATGATGGTTCAATGTGGCATTGATCTAGTATAAAGAAGATCCATGCCTATAACTCCTTTTTTTCCAACAACTTGGAGAAGATAAGACAAGAAGAGGAAGATAACTCATGGTAGGTCTGAGGAAGCTCTAGGAATCTCCTTCAAGTTATAAAGTGATTCAATTATTTTTTGAAAAAAAAATATTCGTTCCTTTCAACTCAAACCCTACAATTGAGTGATATACCTAATTACTAGAAATGGGATGATAGACATTGTTCCTATAAAGAATGCAAGAAAAATGGGATAGGACCCTTGACCAACGATTTATGTAATATGTTAGTAGACCCTTGATCGATGAATAAGATAAGAGTATCCTTATATCTATCATCTGGAAATACCCAACAGAGTGAGTCTTTCCTTGACTAGAGACATGACTGTGTCTTTTCCTTTTTCTACTAGTGATTTGAAAATAATATAGTTTATAGCTTGTTTAGGGAAACATAAAATTAGTACAATAAATAATAGTATGGAGGTTTTTTCTTTTAAAATTGTCATGAAAACATGTTACCTGTCTCTACATCATTTTCTAATATAAATTTTTGAAATAAAAAATAATGAATGTTTTTTTTGGAACAAACCACTATGTACATATATTCTTGGCTTCAAAGATAGAAATAAATATTCTTATAGTTAAAATTATACATAACATTGTTACAATTCTGTTAAAATTTTACCATGTTAATTAATAAAACGTTACTTAATCCAGTATGGTTAAACATGATTATTAGAATTTCAGCTATATAAATAATAAATGTTTACTTTTATGTTTTCCATATTTTCCTTATTTTTTCTCTCTCCTCATTTCTTGAATGCAAAACCTCGAAACATAGTTTCTCTTCCTGTTGTGGTTTCTTGTTTCGTTTCTTGTTTATTGTTTCTGGTAACATAAGTAACATGCACCTCATGTTCATAGATTCCATTCTAGAACACACTCTTAACATCCATTTCGTGGAAATCACAACCAAATTATAAGGCATGTCTACTGATGGAAATAGTTTGTCTTTAGATTCAATTTTCGGTGGAGATGTTTTGTCTGCTACCCAAACTCAATATAAACAAATTATAGCTTCCTAGCCTCTGTATTTAGTGAATAATATTGCATATTAATGTCTCTTGAAGTGAATGGTACAATTAAAAACATTGTGATAATCAATTACCAACTTTAAGAAATCAAAATATAATTGCATCTATTCAAAAAAGAAATTGATGCACAAAATCATATTTACAAGACCCGAATACAAGATTAAATTAAAGTGCAAATTTGAATGATAGGCACAATAAGGGATTTATTTTTATATGTTTCCGTAAATTGTGAAGACTATCGCAATCATGTCAGTTTTTGTTCGCTTTGGTAGATATACATAACAGTTGAAGTCAAATCATAGAGGATTGTTACTCTGTTTCTTTTCGTAATCTATGTCAATTGTGGTTCACATTATATTTCATCATGTGGAGACCATCTAATGAAACCAATGCTACTAGCCATGCTAATTCTATGCCTTCACATAACATTTTCAAGTTTTTGTGAATAATGAATCTTCTAAATGGTCATGAAGACCACATTTAACCAGGTTTGAGGATACGCTTTATATGTATCATAATGTATATGAGGGGCAGAATGGTTTTTAGTGCTAGTGATCTAGTCGCAAAAAGGACCCCATAAATTTGTGCTTTGGGATAACTGCAAGATTCAATAAGTAATCCAAAGTGGTAGGATTCATTGCTAAGGTTACAGTAGAAACAACCCTCTAATGTTAAACTTTATAGACAAAAGGGTATTCAATTTTTTACACTATAGATGGATTCAAATATCCCTTTGTCTCTAAATTTTAACATTGCAGATGGATTCAGAGATCCCTGTAGTGAAATGTAACACTTTGGTATCAAAATTTCAATTTTCAATTTCCAGAGTGACACAATTAAAAATTACTGACATAAATGACTAATTCATATACTTGTTGTACTTTCTATTTGGTCATATTTTTATTCTTGGACTATAATCTAGTCATTTACATTAATCATTATTATTTTTGTCACTTATTATCTAGTCATATATTTTATCCCTAGACTAAATTAGTCGTTTAAGTTAGTCATTTTTAGTTTGGTCACTTAAAACTGCTCAAATTCAGTAGTAATTCACTTGAAATAATTGCGGTGACTAATGTTTTTAGTCACTTAGTCACTAATTTCATCATTTTATACTAGTGTATATACACACACACACACACAATCACTCTCTCTCTTCACCTTGTTTCCCTCTTTCTCCTTCATCCTCTCTCCCTGCCCTCCAACTCTCCTCTCTCCCTCAATCTCTCTCCATCTCTCCCTTGTCACTCCCTCCCTCTCTCCATCTCTTTATTTTCCCCTCCCTCTCTCTCCTCCTCCAACTCCATGTCTTTCTCCCTCCCTCTCTCCTTCTCCCGCGCATGTCCTATGTCTTCCTTAGTCTCCATTCCTTTCTATTTCACCTCCATTTCTCCTATAAGATGGATATAATATAATAATGATATCCATAATATTGAAAAATAATATTCGTTATATAATATGATCATATTGTATATTAAATACCTTTATCTGAATATATAATATACATGGATATTAATTGTATGACATTAATATATATAATAAGATATTAGTTTATATTATAAAATATTAAATTCAATATTATATTAAAGTTATTAAATTATATTAATCAAAATTTACTACATATATATATATATATATATATATGGAAACTAATAATGTGATATATTAATTGGAAATGAGTGCTTGGGAGCTAGGGTTATGGTAGATCTAGGGTTTGCGCCATGCCTCTGAGTACTATAGTGATTCTGGAAAGTAGTTGCAGTTTGCACCATGCTAGTAAATTACTGGCGACATGCATGAATGTCTCGGGAGGGAGGGGAGAGATCCCATCCTACAAAGATGTGATAATGGGGGAAATGTGTGGGAAGAAAGCTGCCACTTCTACAGATTTTTAATGAGTCGAAAAAATAGGGGAACCGGTCTTGGGGATGCAATGGGAAAACTGATTTAGAGGGAAATGCCTACCATATGACACGAAAAAACCGAAATTCAACATTCTGTAAAATAAGTTGAAAAGTTACAGGAAATTAGAGAAATATCACGCACTCATATATAAATTTGTGGGCATTTGGCTGATAGAAAAAGACCTCCTCAAACGGATCCAACTAAAATGGCGTCCAAAAGGGCACATAGACTTAAAGCTAGGAGATTTTTTTTTTTTTTTTACGGTCATTTTGACTAACCTAGAAGATAAAGAGCGAATCTTTGAATGATGGTCATAATTTTAGTACAATGTTGGGCTATACATGAGATTTTGGGAGGAATGCTACAATCAAAACCTGGAACAATTTATGGAAGCACCAGCCTGGGTAAGACTCTTTGGTTTGCTTATGGATTTTTGGGACCTTGAGATTTTGGAAGGGATTGGAAACTAAATAGGGAGATTTGTGAAATTTGTGGAAGCGACAAGAAGAGGAACATACACATATTATTCCAGGATCTAGGTGTACATTAACATCATAGAACCACTGTCAGAATCCATGGATATAGAATATCATCGCAAAGTATGGCAGCAACCAATAGATTATGAGCACATTTAGTTTAGATGTTGTAGGTGCCATGAATATGGTATTTTGTTCAAGGAATGTCCCTTGAACCATACAACAGTGCAATATACAAAGGAGAAAAAAAAATGGCCGAGTAGGCAGCTGGGGATGAAGTGTTTAAGGAGGTTTCTTACTGAAGGAAGACATCAAAACCCTTCACGAATAATCAAAATACCTAGACCCAAAAAATGTAGGTAAACCAAAATCAATTTTAAGGGCTCCAAGATGAAGCGAAAAGCTTGAAGGAAAAGAGGAAGGACACAAACACGGAAAAAAAAAAAAAAAAAAAAAAAAATATACCTAGAATAAGCAAATTAAAAGAGAAATATCAAAAGGAATCCATGGGACAAGAAGGGGAGGAAATGGGGCTCAAGAAATCCATGAAAATTGATGGAATCCGAGAGGAACTAAGAAATGAGGAGCAAGTGTTAAAAAAAATATGGAGGAATTTGGATGAAAGATTCATCCAAGAAGACCAGAAAATATTATATAGAGACACATTTCAAATATATGAAGCTCAACAAGCTCTAAATCAAGCATAATCCCTCACCTCCTTAGGATCTGATTGGAGGCACCCATGATCATAGTAGTCAGATCAAAGGTGGGACAACAAGAGGGAGGATGAACCTACAGGAATCAATTCGATTAGTAGGGGACATGTTGGTTAACTTAAGAAGTGTAATACCACTATGAATGACATTCCACCACTTGAATAAACCTTCTCAATGATTGTGCTGTCTTGGAATATCAGAGGCCTTAACAACAAAGGCAAGCATAGATATTTGAAAGATAGGTTGAAGAGAGATAAAACTAACATATTACGCCTGCAAGAAATAAAAATATCAGAGGCTAAGTTAAAAGAGATCATACATAAGACATGTTTAGGGTATGAGGTAATAGATGAAGATTCCAGAGGGAGTGGGGAGGTTTGGCCATTCTTTGGAACACGAATGAGGTTATGTTTTACAATTGGGTGAGCCTCCCGTGTATCCTCTCTGGATTCTTTCGCCTCATAGGAACAAGGGAATGAGTAACGATATAAATAGTATATGGGCCTCATATTACAGAAGAGAAAGCATCGTTCCTTTAGAAAATGAGGACCTTCAGCGAGATAAACCAGGATAGCTTCTGCATTGTGGGGTGAGACTTCAACCTCATCACCTCTTTAGAAGAGAAAAAAGGAGGGGTGAGAAGATTGGATCAAGATATGGAGGACTTAAAGGATTTAATCTCTGATCCAAAATTAGTAGACATTCCTACCATAAATGGAATCTTCATATGGAAAACCTGGTGAGGGGGTGAGAACTAGATCACATCAAGGCTAGATCATTTCCTAGTTTCATAAGACAATATTAACAGTGATATTTCTTGGAAGCCATTATCAGATCATTTCTAGGCTCAGATCACTGGTCGATCTGTATTGAAATGAATCTATAAATTTCCCCCAATAACAGGTCATTTCATTTCCATTTTTTCTCACTTCACAACCCCAATTTTGTTGGTAAACTAGAAGGATGGTGTGTGGAGATAAGGGTATAGAGCCGAAGAAAAATGCATACATTCCAACTCAATCTCAAGGAGCTAAAGAGGATAATCAAAATATGGAACGAAACAGAATTTGGGAACATCCTGAATGACCATCAACTCCTGCAAGTAAGAATGGAAGAAATTCGACAAAGAATAATTATGGAAGGAATAACTCGTCCGTTAATAGTTGAAGAAGGAATAACTTTGAACAAGTTGGAGGAAAAATGGAAACATGAATAACTCCTATGGAAAGAATAATAAAGAGTTCAATGGCTAAGAGAAGCAGAGGGTAACACTAAATTTTTCCATATGGCCATGATCCAACACCGCCAAAAAAACAATATCTTCTCCCTGAAAGACTCAGAAGGCAACATGAAGACATAACGTGAAGAAATAAAGAATATGTCGATAAGACACTTTCAGTCTCTTCTCATAAAACCTAACCAAAATAGGGAGGAGGAAATTCAATGCATTACTCATCATATTCCTGACATGATCAGTAGAGACCAAAACATGGCTCTGATGAGAGCCATCTACATGGATGAAGTGGAGGAGGTTGTTAAAGGAATGGCCAAAAATAAGGCACCTAGCCCAGACGGATTTATGACAGATTTATTCTAGGAAACTTGGAAATTTCTTTGGGACTACATATGGGAGATCTTGGATGATTCGAGACACACCCAAAAAATAAACCATGGTCTCAATTATACTTCCCTTGATTTAATTACTAAAACTTCGTAGTCAAAGGAGTTGCAATTGTTTCAACCAATTGCTTTATGTAAGGTTCTGTATAAAATCATCTCCATGATCATGGTCAAAAGCTTAAGCCTCTCCTATCAGTCCTCGTATATCTTGAACAAACAGGCTTTGTTTATCATAGATAGATCACAGATGGTATTATAGCCTCTTAGGAGGTTTTTCCTTCCCTCAAGAGCCTGAAATCTAAAAGAATTCTCATCAAGATTGACGTATCTAAAGCTTACATTAGTTTGAGTTGGAACTAACTTACTAGTGTGCTTTGCGCTTATGGATTAAACCCCAAATGGATTGATTGTGTTTTCTCCCTTATATCCACCCCTATTTTCTCCATCCTCCTCAATGGCTACCCTACCCATACCTTCAACCCATGGAGAGGCCTCGGACAAGGGGAGCCCTTGTCCCCTTTTATTTTTATCCTAGATTCGAAGGTATGGGACATTACATAAATCATTCAGTGAGTTTTGGTTCCCTAGAAGGACTCCGTTTCTGCGGGGGAGAAGTCACTCTTACCCACCAGCAGTTTGTTGATGATATCATGATTTTCTGACAAGTCACCCTCGAGGAGGCAAAGGATATTAAGAAAATAGTCAATGAATTAATGCAATATTCAAGAACTATGATCAATGCAGACAAATCTAGTATATACTTCTTCAATACCCCTATGGCTACCTAATGCTTTCTAGCTATAACCCTAGATTTCCAAATTGGTTTCCTGCTAGCTAAATAATTAAATTCCTAATCTATCATTTCCTTGCATATTTTATTAAAATACATAAACAAATGAAATGCGACAACTTGCTCTCTATGGCTTTTAGGCCGACAAATTCAGGAAAGGGTGGTTATGCTCAAATTAATTATATTATTTCTTTATGACTATGTTGCAACGCCTAGATAATCGCGCGCGGTAGACGTGTTCAAAAAATTCTAAAGAGAGGGGTTCGAGGGACTAATAAATGGGCCTTGTTCTCGGAACACGTGAGAGACAAAAATGTTAGGGGAGCCGGCAGGAGGCCAGGATCGCAAACTATTGATAAAGACAAAATTTGAAAATTAGCCAAAAAAAGATGGGAGGAGTGGAGTGAGCATATGGAGGGATAGGGAGTTCATGGTATAGAGTTTATCCAAATGCAAAGAATTATAAAATTTAATATATTGTAAGGGGTCATACATATGGAAATTGGCCTCGATGAACAAACATTTGGTCAGGAATAATATGTTTTGGGATGTAATAGATGGAAACATGTATCTTTTCTGGCAAGAATCATGGAAGCAAAGGTAAACTTTGTTCAGTCGAGCAGACCTAGGAGAGTTTTTCCTATACACAACTAGTAGGAAAAACATAATGGTGAGTCGTTATTGGATACATGAAGGTATGGATTGATGGAGAACCTGGAAAACCAAAGAAGACTGGCTTAACTGTCCAGAAATAGAACAATGGAGGATGTTGGAAGATGAACTACAATCCGGAAAAATCATAACCTTAGAATTTCGGGATAAATTGAGATGGGGGTAAACCCCCAGAGGTATGATCATGGTCATGGATGCCTATAGAGTCTCCATGGAGGAATTCCTTTCCCAAGGGAACCCCTTCTAGCTTAAACTCAGGGGTTACCAAAAATGGCCCAAAGTAACATATTTCCTCTCGCTTGTATGTCGATTGCGAATTCTCATAGGGTGTTAGTTAAAGAAGAAGGGATTATATGGACCCAACAAATGTAGAATGTGTGAGGAGGTAGGGGAGGATGGAGAACACTTGTTAAATGGACGCTCCTATGCAGATTCCATTTGGAAACACATGTCAAATATATTCAGACACACTGACCGAAACAACACTAACATCTTGACAACCTTAGAAAACTGGAGAACAAGGATATTCAAGAATGTAGTGATTAGGCCTGGATAATAATCATGGGCCTCTTGATATGGGTTACATGGAAGGAGAAGAATTAGAGAATTTTCAAGAACATACGAATCCCAAGCAGAGTAGTTTGGAAAGGAATAATTCTTAACATTAAGGAAATGATTCTATCAGAAAAATGGTACTGAAATGGTCGGTAGTTGGTCCTAGATAAAGCTAAAATTCTAAATGTTCTTAACCTTATGCCATAGATGTTGGCCCTTGACTCATGGAAGTTAAAACCCCTAAGACTAGTGTCATCGAAGAAGTAGCAAGATCCTCCTCCAAACTCTATCAAATTGAATTTTGATTGGGCCTCGAAAGGGAACCCGAGGGAGGTAACGTTTGGAGGCATATTAAAAAAAAATAGAGGTCACACCCTAAGTGTATATGAAAAATATTACGACCATTACAGTAACAACAAGGCCGAATTCCATGCAGTGAAATAGGGGCTCATCATTGCAAGAGGTAAGATGTAGAAGAAACTAGTTGTGGAAGGAGACTCCAAACTGCTAATAAATACTATTAAACACCTCAACCAAGGGGAGTTCTGGGAGAAATTAAGTGGATATTGATAACGACGATTTTGGTTCAAGAGGTGGCCACCATTATCTGCAATTTTGAATATGTCATCCCCCAGCATGTCGTCCGCGGTGGAAAACAAGATGCAGATTTTTTAGCCAAGCGGGGGAGAAATCATGGGGGCATCACCCTAGATAAAGATTGGGAAAATGCACACCAAGGATATTTTCCCCCTTTGATTGTAATCCTAGCTCAAGAATAGAAGGATTCCAATGCTCAAGAGGCTAAGGAAAGGGCATACCCCTGATCGAGGTGTGAAGAGGACACTAAACCCCATCCAAGTTTATGATTACAGTAGTTAATACAAGCCATCAGGACAAATAGGATATCCTAGCCGAAGGTAAGTGGTGAACTAAGGAAAATGACGATGTCCATGTGTAGAGGTATGGGTTCTTCTCTCGAGGGAGGCACCACATGGTAAATCTTAGTAAAACAGGCAAGAAGTGTCGTAGGTATTTCATTCTATGGTTTTGGCTTATCACATGCACAATTTGAATGGTGGAAGAGTAGAGGAAAGGTGAAGCTTAGAGCATCCGTCTAGACCTTTACAACCAACAACAAAGTCCTATGGTCGAAGGGTATGTTATATATCTATATAATCATCCAATCCTCTTGTACATGGACCATGTTAATGTATGCCTATTTAATAATATTTATTTAGTGAATGTGATGAGAAGCATGGTTTCCTCACATGGATGGGTGTCTGCGGATGTCCATGGAATTTTTGTGGGTCGGAGATATTCATTTTCACTTTTGTTCAGGATTATTCTTTGCAAAATGGGGGATAGGGGGAAGGGTAGAGGAATAATATTTTGGGATAACCAGGGCAAGCCTAGGTCAACCACCCAAAACACGGGGTGGCGACATGAAATGAATAAATTGAATGACCAGATAGACACCAGCTGATGTGGTCATAGTAACCTTAGGCGGAGTGGTAATAACTCTGCAGGAAGATATCTAGGGATACCTTAGCACATAGATTGGGGTAAGGGGGCTAAGTCACAGTGGGGTGGTAACACAAAGAGTTGGGGTTGTTATTTTCTTATACACTGCACTGATATGTTGATGTCATGGTCTATGATAACCTCCTTTATCTCAGTGAAAGCTTTCGGAAGGGGGCACAAGATTACTTACCGAGGATCTAATGTTATCATTTCAACTGTGGCCCCTATACCTACATATAAGAGTCCAATGGCTCAGGAAAATTTTGTAAAGGAGGAACCAATGGAGGCAAACAAAATATAGACTTCAAAACGAGCGGTGTAGAGGGAAAGAGGGGAATCATTTACTAAGGGACCAAGAAGGTTTGGCTAGAAACCACAATATGATCATATCACAGATGCAACACTCACTTATATTCAGGAAATTCCAATCCAGGTAACAAAGGTTATTGTGAAATGGGAGGAAGCCCTCATGCACCAAGTTGTGGAGGAAGAGGTAATTTTAGAAGGTGAAATTATTGTGCCTGATCCGGGTAACACCAAAGGAAGGGTATCTTAGTATCAACAAACTTTACAACTGTACTGGAGAATGAAGCACCTCGTAGAAAAATCCAACATGCACACCACAAATTTTATGCAAGTTGATCTGGCAATGCAGGAAATCTAGAAATATTCCGAGTTAATGCAGTTCCATGTTCAGTAACCAAACTCTTGTTTGGACATAATTGAAAATATCTTGAAGTTTCCTCAACAAACAAATATTCTCGGGTCTATTTCTAAAAACACGGTGCCCATCGACTCCTCAGAGGGCTGATACGTTTATAGTCCTGCTAGTTTTTTGCCATGTATTTGTTTATATACGTTTATGTCTAGTGTGTTGAAGTATGTAGAAGGTAGTATGTTTAAGTCCGGATTGTTGAACTATATCAAAGTTATAGACAATTTAACATTACAAGCTTAGTATTATAGATTGAAGGTATTCTAGTTTTGGATGGCCTATAATTCCTTTCGATGGTTAACATACCTAGTTTCTTGCTAGGAAAGGTTGAGGCCTCAGAAGTGATTATATTATGTAATATGCCCTTTTTGAAATTGAATGAAAAATACAGGACCTACTCAGCTTACAAAAAAAAAATGTAATATAGTAATTAATCTTAATATTATTTTCGATATTAATATTATATAATATTATTGTTATAATATAGTATATTGACTGTCTTTTACTCACATCCATTCTTATTTCCAAAACATTTGTCCCACTACCAACCTTTTTGACTTGTTATATTAGCAAAACTATAGTGATCGAGGAACAATTATTTCCCTTCCCTTTGATCATAGAAATAACATATCAAATATGTATCTTCCTTTCTTAAGGAAGCGTCATCAGTATCCTCGGTATCATTTTCGTCACCGCATTGTCGCCATCGCCTCCACTGTCATTGTGGAATATTATTATGGTTAATAACCAACCTAGATCCATCTTAGCCAAGGATCTATCAAGCGACTAGAGGGATCAAATCTCTTGAGGTGAAAACCTCTTTTCTGAGTGGAACTCTTAAAAAAAGGTTTACATCTCTTGAGATTTGATCCCTATTATAGCTTGATAGATTTGGAGTTAAGGTTGATCGAGGATAGTTTAATTATTAATTTTATTTTTTAGTTTTATTTTTATTTTTATGTAATTTCACTAAGTCAATTTTTTTTATTAATAATTGTATCTTGTATTTTATTTTTTATTTTTATCTACCTTTTTGTGTCAAAATTTTTAGATAACATAATATAACAAGACATTATATATTATTATGGATGACAGGTATCTCCGGAAAAAAATTGAATTAAATTAGTTTTATATATATATATATATATATATTATTGTCAAATGATATATTAATTTTAAATATATTGATGAGCCATGGAATGGGGCCATGGTATGGTATGATTACGAATAGACATGGTAAGGTAGGCGTGAATATCTATGGTTAAAAATCTTGTTATATGGTAAGCATTGAGTTTTCATGTCCTAATTAACAAAATTTAAATATAGTTACAAAATTATTATTTTAATTTATATGGTAATTGAGTCTTAATTTATACCTACTATATATTTATTATATATTTTACTGTGATTTATTTTTATTTCTTTTAGATTTAATCAAAAAAATATTATAAAATTAAATTACAATTAAATATTTATAAAATATTTTGATTGTGAAATGAGAGATGGTTTTTGGGCATGTTATATTGATGAGCCATGGTATTATAACAAAGTCTATTTACAACTTAATAATATCTATGATAAAGTGGACGTGACTATCCATGGTTAAGGATATTGTTATACTGTGAGTTTATTGTAAGTATTGATGTTTTTATATGCATATTATTTAAATTTAAAGATGGTTACAAAATCATTATTATATTTTATAGGGTAAAATTGATTTGATGCTACTAGTTAATCAATCTTTTACTTATTATAAATTAGACATATTACTAGCACAACCACATTAATAAATGTGGTTGATAAACGCCTGTGGGCTTATATCAATCACATTTATTAATAATAATTAATAATGATTGTAAATAACAAATAATTATTATTAATAATTGTTAATCATAATTATTAATTATTAATTATTATTGTAAATAAATAATAATAAATAATTATAATTATAGTTAATTATAATTGCTAACTATAATTAATTACAATTATAATTGTTAAAGTTATTATTATTGTAATTATAAATAGTAATAAAAAAAAAAAATTATTATTAACGGTAAATAAATATTATTAATAAATAATAATGAATAATATATAATTAACTAATAAATATAAATTAATAATAAATAGTAATAAATTAATAATAATAATAAATATTTAAGAGTGTAAACTTCTCTGATCCATAATTGTTTATTAAATTCTTTCGGAAAATGACATTCTCATTTAAAGGGTCGATGCGTTTCGAACTACCCAGTGCATTTCATCACTAGGAACATTTTCATCATCAGGAACATGTTGATTGTGCTCATGGGAATAACTTAATAAAAATATTCCTTAGATGCAGCGGTCCATTGACAAAACATAACAAATAATTAATGCAGGATGTTATGAAAATAAAATATTAATAATAAATAATAATATAAATATAAAACAAGAATTTAAAATTAGTAAAAAATAAAAATAGTAATAATAGTAACAAAAATTAGTAAAAATAATAAAATTAATGAGGTTGAATGTTAAAAAATAATAATTCATTAATGCATTAATTTTTTTAATATATATAAACAATGGAATATCAACAAAAAAATAAAATAAAAAATAAAAACTAAAAATATAACCAAGCACAATATAAAAAAAAAATACAAGGTTATAATATAAACTAAAAAAACATATTTAAAATAAAGAAAACTTAATAAAAAATAAAACTAGAAAGGAACTACACACAAAGCAAAAAAGTCGAAAACCTAACATTCTTAAATAAACCACAAAATTACCAGATAAAACAAAAGAGGATGTAAAAACACCACAAACACCATAGATCAAGTAAAAGGGTCAATACTAAGAGATTAGAGACAAAATCCAGTAACTACTCATTTTACATTCATCATCCCTATTCAGAGTACTAGACCTTTTCTCAATTTCAATAGCCCCCATAAATTTGCGGTCATGGAAATGCTCCACCCTCGCGATAACCTTGGACTCCTCCAAACAAATTTGATGATTAGCCTTTCCAAAATACTCAGTAAGAGCATAGAGCATAGTCCTACAGTGCATCAAATCCGTTTCATGTTCTTGCAATCTATTAATTATCAAGCAGTTGGTTTCTCCAATGATGGGAAACCCACAGGAGCATGGGATGAAATAGACACCTTTCATGCTTTTTGGGTCCAACGGGTCTTTAATAGATCTAAGGGAACTACGAGTGGCGTTCAATGATCTAAAGGTAGATGAGATCAAATCATTTCTTAAAATCCAAGCAATTTTGTCCATAGTTCCATGAATGAAAGACACTTGGAACTTACCCACTAATTCACCAAGAACTCTATTTGGTTTGGGACCTCTGCTTGCATTCACAAAAGCCTTAAAACCTTGATGCTTAATATTACCATTCATCTCAAATACTCTAAGGATATGGGATTTATCTTTCTCCAAGTGATCTTCATCAGAAACCCTAAGACCTATAGTGGCCAATGTGTTGAGAACACCAACCTTCTTAGCAGGAAAATGATGCGAACTCGCGTGAATATACTGCTTAGTGTGGGTTTTTTTCCAAAAGACTTGGTGAGAAAAATATCCATCATCTTTCTTAGATATTAAAACATCCAAAAAAGGAAGGCTACCATTAATTTGTGTTTCCATGGTGAACTTAATAGATTTCAATTTATTATTCAGGTGGTGATGAAAGAAATCCAACTTCCGACGACCATGTGACTTTTTTACGAAAGCGTCATCTACAAAATGCTTCTAAATTTTTGGCTTGAGGATTGATGTGTGTTCAGCGTTGAAGGCAGAACGGTTGGAAGAAGTTGCGAAGAAGAGATAGTTGAGTAAGTTCGATCATTTTTTTATATAAAAACCATGAATTTAACACACAATTAATTATATCAAATATGCTATTAATTATCAACACAAAAATTGTTTAACTAATCATCATAGAAATTTTAGAAGCACGAGAAAAGACGACTTACTTGTAATGGCGATATTCCTTACTTGAAACTCCAAATTTGAATGCTATCTGAATCCTGCTAACCGCAACAATGTTTTGGGGACAACTCTCCACCCAATGATAAGCTCAATTGCACATAATATTTCCACAACTCTTCACCCCCAAGCCTTCAATCAATGTATTACTGCCAGGGAAGCCTTTGCTTCACAATCATTTCTCTCAAGAGAATGGATGATGGAATAATCCATGCATCTTCCTCAATTTCTATTAAATAGACCAAACAATGAAATGGGAACCACATGCACACATTCACAGTGTCAACATGAAACTTTTATTTCGTTACTTTAATTTTTACTTAATTTAGTGTTTCTCTTAGCTTAACTTACTTTTTGTTAACTTTACTTATTTTTATAGTTTCTCAGTTTAACTCTTTCTTAATTTATTTATTTTTTTACTTTTGTTAATTAACTCTTTCTTAATTAGCTCTTAACTTCACTTATTTATTTTACTGTTTAGGACTCAAGTTCATTATTTACTATTTTATTTATTATTTTTATTGTTCTCTTCACTTATCATTTATTTACTTATTTATTTAATTATATTATATTATATTATTTATTACTTATTACTTCATGTTTTCTCAACACCCTCTGCTGAACTATTATAATGAGTAGGCATCAAAATTTCCCACAACACCTAGGAAATTGCAAGGAATCTCTATCCTTTTTCCCACTTTCGGAACCAGGCATAAGCCTCTCCAGTCTATACCATAGTCAAGGTTGGCCCCAAGGCTCACGCCGGCCTCAGCATGTCTTTTGAGCATGCGTACGATCCTAGTATGACGGCTACGAGTATCTCGCAAGGCTGGGCCACTCCCTCCATAGTCACAAAGGTACATAGCCCCAACCATCGAAGTCCTTACAGCCCCTTCTAGAATTCAGCATCCCAATCCAATACCATACACTTGGCCTACAATTTCATGCCCTTGGCCTCCTCAAGATGGTCCCACAACCCTTCAAGAGCTATCCATCAAGAGCTATACAAGACAAAGGAACTAGTAGCATATTTAGTGTTGACTGAGTTTGTCGCCATCCCATATGGTGTTACATATTCTCCCTCGTAGGTATGCGCTCCCACAAGATCATAAAATAAACCGGCCCTCTTGGCCCATTTGTGGATTTCCTGCCAATCACCTCATCTCAACATGCATCCAATGCATTAGTTATAATCATAACATCATAGAAAATAATTCACATCCTAACTATTTAATTTCATCATGATAATATAGCATCCTGTTAATAAACACATTCTAAATAGTAAAGAACTGCATCCTCATGTATGTCACAAAATCTGTATCGATTCCACATGCTTCAGATCATGAAATACCATCATAAGTTATAACATCAACATACATAATAAACTAATCTCATGTCAATATAACCTCAAGTCATAACACCATAATCCCTATGCATATCATAATCATCATTTTCATACAAATATATAAGTAAGAACCACATGTGCATTATTACCATCATAAGACCATATCATGAAACATCATCAATGAGAATCATCTCAATATTTATCAAATATAGGAAATAATACATTATAAGCATTGCTATCACGATTCATCAGAAAATCAATTTCATTTTCTTGTATAACCATTGAATACCTACTATGAACTAAGATTATTCAACATCCATCTAGGATTTTAGTTATCTCATCAAAAATATTAGTGTCATATTTTCATCAGGATACCAACTACTTTTCAATAATCATTTCTTCTTCTTTCTATTAGGAAGTTGACCATTCACACTGTGGGTATACTCATCTAAGTACATCATTAAATTTCAAAAGAGGCTCATCATCTTGGGCCTTAATCTCTCATCGTATATTCTTCCTTCCCCAAGGAAAATTTAGTGAAATTCATTGTTAAGATATTACTGGTTGTACAATCATTTAAATCATCAATATCAAATTAAAATTCCATGATCATTATACATATTTTTCTTATCCAATGGCACCCATACACGAGGTCATCCTTATTTAAGTATTATGTTATGCTTAATCCACCTACATGAGGGCTTGTTGTCCCTGGGTGATTTATCCATCAGTCACATAATTGTCATTTTTCATATTTAAAGAGGTTTTCTTATCTTATCAAGTTCCCACTTGATCTCTTTTATCATAGATTCAATCATCTTCAAGTTGGACTAGGGATTCTTCCACCTTAATTTTCACTTATTAAATCTTAAGTTTAGAATTTTAAATGCGTGAAACTACTACAACCATTTTCATTCATGAATGATTTTTTATTCCCAATGTGTTTGAAAATAACTTCTTTCAATACTAATGACACACGCTAGTAAGTTGTTTTATATGAAGTAATACTAGATCATCAATCCACTCATGAATGAAATTTATTCAACACACCCTTTATCATTTTATTCTCACTTATTTTTCCAATTTATGTGTAATCATTCTTAAAGTATCATGCTCGTTGTTTTCACATTAGTCTATGTAGTATATTTCTTTTTCCAAATGTTAAAAAATCATTATCCTCGAAACACTTTCCTAGTTTATCACTTATCATTTCTCACATATTACAAGTGGTCATAAATTTCTACCTTGACACTCCTAAATTTATATGTCATCACTTTGACCCTTACCAATCATGTTGATCAATCCACCTATAATATCTTTAAGAGATTTTTCTTATTGATGGAATCACCCCTTCACTTCCTCATATTGAATATTCATAGATAAAATTTATATTCCACTGGTCTCATTGACCTAATATTCCATGTCTACTAACTTCAACATTGAAAAATTCTTCACTTTGTTCAATTTTAAAAAACATGTTATCAAGTTGGCTTTAATTTCTCACCTCCAGTCATTTTGGTTTCTTTTCCTCTCTCTTAAATGCATAACATTGATACAATTTGGAAATGTTGTTACTATTCCCCAACTTGGGTAATACCCTATAAATAAATTTAATAAGGTGGATATGAAATGTAATCCACTTATCATTTCCTGATTTAATTCATTAAACTAATAAAATTTGTCTTTTAGTATTGGTTGACATAGTTCCTTTATTACCATTATTCCCTCTTGAGAAGAAACATCCTCAAAGCAAGATAACCAATAGGCATTACTCATTTCACCTACCATAAGTAAAAAATCCTCTAAATTCATGTTATCATAATCTTAGTCATTCAATGATCTAAAAACTATTAAGTCATCATCACTACATGACTCATCTTGCTTCGATGTCAATGTCTTACACGTGTAGGTCCTCTTTCTAGTATATGGGAGAACACAACACACTAATTGATATGGATATTCTTCCCAATCAATGTGTATCCTATGATCATAACCCTCATGATTTGTATTGATTACATACTTCATTCATGCAAGATATTCAACCAATGAACCATACTTTCATCCACCAATCTCAATAGGTCACCCATAATTCACAAAGAACAATCTCATTCTTAAACATTAGCTCATCGTTAAACATCTTATCCCACCATTAATTTCTCTATAGTTAATCCGAAATAGTTGTAATATTTCTCTTCGCCTCTAGTAAGAATTTAATAGCCCTTGTACAACCACAAAACCTCTATAATTTGGTCTCAACAATTTTAGAGCTAAGGAACCAATTGATCTTCATACCTGTATATTCTTCATATCCCATTATTCAGTTGTGCCAATAGAGAAATTTATGAAGTTGTCCCATTTTCAAATAATATAAGACTAGATAAAATCTTATGTCAATTACAATATTGATTTCATAATTAAGATCCTCATATCAACATTAATTAATTTCATAGTTGAATATTCATTACCCATATGATAATATTAATATTATCTCTTATCATATTAAACCCTTAAATCCTTATTTTCTGTTTCATATACACATTCAAAAAAGCAATATCAATCAATGATACCATTTAAATTTTTATATGTATAAATAAAGTATAATTCAAACCTAAACAAAATGCTTGACTTTAGTAATGTATTCTACCAAAGAAAACATACACATCCAATTAATTTAAATCTATAATAAAAACAAAACATTTCAAGTGTTTTCAATTAATTTTTATTTTATTTAAAATTTCACAACATTATTATTATTATTATTATTATTTAACACATAATAATAAGGAAAAAAAATGTGTATTATAATATAATATTAGAGCTAATGTATGCCCAATAATATTTATTTATTTATCACTTAAATAAATTCATTTACAACTTATGTATTTTTGATACATATTTTTCTATATATATAATTAATAAATTATAATTATCATTACAATTTGAAAATGGAAATCTTATTCAAAGCTACTTAAACATATGATTTTAAAATTAAATATTAAAAAATATAACATAACACTTGCTTTATATTAACATAGAATAATTTATATCATAATTTTATATGTAATTTATATCCCATACCCTTATAACTAAATATATACAAGCAAAGAAGAAAAGAAAACATAATAATGTATACTTTTACAAAATACGCCTATTTTTGTGTTAAATAATAAAATGAGAATAAGTTAAAAAGCATAATAACTCTAACTTCTACAATAAAGGTTCTATTAATATAAGTAAAGGATGAAATCATACATAAATGTTTTATTCAAACCATCCCTCAACGCCTAGGGCTCGACCCTTTAATAGAATTAATCCATCCACAGTAATATAGGCAACGAACAATACAATGACATTGTTCAACAAATCCACACAACTAAAAAAAATCATGCTATGTTCCATTAAACCAAACTTAATTAATTAATGTGATGTGTGCCCTAACCAAGAACCCATTCGATAAGAAAGAAAACCCTTATGCAAAGTTACATCTGCCTCCAGTTTGCATTTGACTTCTGTTTTGTACTAAAATCGGGTATGAGAAATTGAATTTCGGGACTACAGAAAACTGTAATTTTTGGCCTTACTACAGCAGCCGAATTTTAGGAGTTCAGGAGCACTTTATTTTTCCCACAAAGATACGACAGAAGGGCTTTTATTCGCATAAAATATACTTGTCCTGCCGAGAACATCACACAAATCAGCCTCAGATGATCTGTCCTTCCGCAGAACTACAAATTTCTTGCACAGATCCTTTTGCAGTAGCACAAAACTTGTTTTACTGCCCACGAGAGAAAGGTTGGAATTGGTTTCAGTGTGGATTCGATTACTGTTAACTCTTTGAAAGGATATTCTGCATTGGTTATATTGAAAAGGGTGCTATTCTTTTCCTTTTTTTGATCTGTGCCCACCTAAACTCCTGCAATGCAAATTGATCGGCCTACCTGTAATGGGATCAATGCAATATTGTATTCGTTGAGGAGTCCTTCATTCTCTTTACGTGAGGGAATATTGAATGAAATGTCTATGTTGTCGTCGACACCCCAGAGTGAAGGGAATTTTACACAGGGATGATGCTGGAATGTTCTGCGATTTCAAATAAGGATTTGGTACGAATTGGAACCGACAGGACAAGGTGGAGATGGGTGGTGATGCTTTCCATCGCCATCGCCATTGGGATTATATTTTACTTCCTTATTATTTCTGTTGTGATTGTTATTGTTGGTAACAAGGTTCCAGATCCTACAGGAGGAGAATCAGGTTCAGGTTCCATAATGCCTGGTATACATACCGCCTGCTCTCAAACATTCCATCCTGAGTTGTGCATGTCTACGCTTGTCACATATCCAGGTGTCAATCAGCTGGTGGAACCTAAAGATCTTTTTCAAGACACCTCTAAAGCCACCATAACTCACGTTTGGAAATCGTACTCTCTAAAGGTTGCAACCCCTGTTTCTGTTTGGGGAGACGAAGGTGTGGGCCAACAGGATTCCATGGAGCTGCTCAATGATACAGTATATCATTTGAATTTCATGTTGGTCCACATGAAGGCCATGTCTGATTTGTCTCGTAAGAGACCATTATCAATATTTCTCTTCGTTGTCGATGTAAAAAGTTGGCTCAGTGCCACTTTGACAAGCCAGGATACATGCGTCGAGGGTTTCCATAACTTGATTGGAGACAATGCCACTTATAAATCCACCAACTACATACAAATAGAATCCAAAAATTTCTCGCAAGAAAGAGGAAGAGTTATGATAACAATGATAACATACAAATTTCCAATCAAAAGGGAAACAATTGCTCAGTAATTCACTGGTACTCTTCCAAACCGTTTTCAGCAATGCTGGATTGGAAAATAAAGCTTTACCTCGTGAACAGAGGAACAAGTCTGCAATTCCCCAAAACCCTCCATGGATGTTGGTAAATAATAACGCTGGTTTCAAGAAAGATGAGGGTAATAACGCTAGTCTGCCGGAGGAATTCTGCATAACGCTGATCTAGATCAGGAATTCTATCAGAATTATGGGTTTTTGGATCGATATGACATGAAGGAATTCCCTATGTGGTTATCGGAAACTTATCATTTAGTCCTACGACTTTCACCTGCAGGCTTAAAACCTGACTCTCGAGCTATCGAATTCTCCCGGGTTCAATTCGCATGCGAGATGATCGATTTGCATGCGGGAGTGCCAGCACTATGCATTGGGCAGGTCGGCCGACTGGTACGTGGTGCACCCATATTTTTTTAGCTTGGCGCTTTCTGTGTTCAGATTTAGCTTTGGCACGGTGGTCAATCTCTATGTAGACTTTGTAGTTTGTTCTATAATTACATGCGTCTGTCTAGTGTAGTTTTACTATATGATAACCATGCAACGGTGGAACTTCGCTGTAATTTGTGTTTATTGCCATAGTTACGTTGGCTATCACGTTAGTGTCACATGTTAAGGTTGGCAGTTCGAGTTGAGGGAAGTCATGATCAAGGTGGTAAGAATATATATTTTATTAAAAGAACTTATAGAAAATATATATATATATATATATATATATATATATATATATATATATTATTTAAAAGAGAAGTGTGTTGCGTGTAAGATTTATAAAAATTCTTTTAATTTAAAATTTATTCATAGATTTCAGAATAAGCATGATTTATAACATTCTTTTAATTTCAAATAAAATCTCAAATTTATCTTTAATAATAATAAAATGTATTATATTAAATTTATAGTTAAAACAATACCAACCATGAGCCTTTGCTCATTAACATCACAATCAAAATCAAGTTTTAAATTTTATCTAGAAGTCACATAAAGTTGAAACTCGATTGGATACCACATGTAACAACCCCGAATTTAACATGAAATTAATTATATGAAATATGCAATTAATTATGAACAAAAAAACTGTTTAACAAATCATCATAGAAATTTCAGAAGCACGAGCAAAGACGAATTACCTGTAATGGAGATATTCCTTATTTGAGACTCCAAAGTTGAACGCTATCTGAATCCTGCTAACCACAACAAAGTTTTGGGGACAAATTTCCGCCCAACCGTAGGCTCAGCTGGACAAAATCTTTCCGCAGCTAGTCACCCTCAAGCGCTCAATCAACATACTACTGCCAGGGAATCTTTTGCTTCACAATCCTTTCTCTCAAGAGAATGGATGATGGAATAATCCATGAATCTTCCTCAATGTCTATTAAATATACCAAACAATGCAATGGGAATCACATGCACATATTCACTGTGTCAACATGCAACTTTTATTTCTTTATTTGAAGCTTTATTTAATTTAGTGTTTCTCTTACTTTAACTGACTTTTTGTTAAATTTACTTATTTCTATAGTTTCTTAGTTTAACTCTTTCTTAATTTAGTTATTTTTTTACTTTTGGTAACTAAGTCTTTTTTAATTAGCTGTTAACTTTACTTATTTATTTACTTTTTAGGACTCCAAATTATTATCTACTATTTTATTTAGAACCCCACTTATTTTTTACTATTTTATTTATTACTTTTATTATTCTCTTGACTTATTATTTATTTACTTATTTATTTAATTATATTAGATTATTTATTTACTATTTATTATTTTATAATTATTAGGGGACATTACATGTTTGGCATGGTTCTCATGGAGCCAGTTGGTGGTCCTCAGTAGACTGTAGTACTAGAAGCTGGATTAGCCAAGATCATATTTCAGCAGATAGTGCATTGGTCAGCTCACATTCTCAAATGATGAGAGGAGATTTGATCTCTATGTCGGGTTCCTCTTCTCATGATGGGAGGTCTCTTTCAAATGTTTCTAGAAGCAAAGCCTTTTTAAACTCATGTAAGGATGGTGCCATAGCGAATTCTGATGATACTGGTGTTGGTTTTCCAACAAGCACGTTATGTAGGTTGGTTTCTTTGGATGAGCTACCTTCAGTGATTTTTTATGTCTGGTTTCTCGATTAAATCGTTCCCCTGTCCAAGAAGTTCATCTGGCACTGGATTTGTTAATTATTTGGATAGAGGTCAGGCTAATTCCTGTGGTTTAATCAGTGATGGTATTTCAACCCCGAAGGTTCACTTAGATGCCTTTTCACCAGGTTCGGATAACCATAAACCTTGTTCATCAACAATGATGTCCAAATTTGATCCGTTAATGTCTAAATCATAATTCCTTGGATGTTCTGATCCGAACCCCTCATCCTTTCTTACTGTTAGCATTGACCCCCATAGAGTTTTTGGCCCATCCTCTTCTCAAAGAAATTTGTTACTAGTAACAGTTTAAACTTGGTTGCCCATTCTTATTTATCATGTTTTGGTTCCCCTTCCCCCGCCTCATACCCCGGTTTCATTTTTTTCCCGTCTTTTGGTTATCCCCTCCAAGAATACTAGTGTTGGCTCTAATTTGGATTATGTTAATAATAATAATAATAATAATCCATTTTCCAATAGTAATAGATTTATTAATTTGTCTATGTTTACTTTTGATTCTTCTATTTTTTCTCTTTTGGAAAATGGTCTCAATTGTTTCATTACTCCAAGAAAGATCCCTATCGAGGAGATTATTTGTAACATTTAATTTGGTATTAAATATTTATCAGATAATTTGAAAGAGGTCATTAGGTAAGATTGCGTTGTTGTCCTTCAGAAGGTTAGACCACCAAGAGCAATCTGAGTAAGTCTAAATTTAAAGTTCTTAAATCTGTTAATCTTAACTCTCATATTGCTATTCTAAAAGTTGATCAAGGTGGAACTATTGTAATCATGGATAAAGAGGATTATAAAAATAAGATGCTTGACCATATTTGTAACATCGAAAGTTACAATAATATTTCTAAAAACCCCCATAGAAAGGTGTCTGAGTTTGTGGCATCTACTATAAAATCTTGTAGCATTTCTAGTTCTATTAGTCATAAGTTGATTGAGAGAAACCCAATGAATCCAAGGATTTATGGGCTGCCCAAGAGTCATAAGTATGGAGTCCCTCAAATTAAGAAAGAAACTGATCTCGTTTACGATTAGATATTTGAACGCCATTCTTAGTTCCCTCAAATTTTCTAAAGACTTGTTGGACCCCAAAAGCATGAAAGGTGTCTATTTAATCCCATGCTCCTATGGGGTTCACTGCATTGGAGAAATTGGTCGCTCGATATGTAAGAGGTTACAAGAACATGCAATGGATTTGAGGCATTGTTGGACTAGGTCCTCTACTCTTGCTGAGCCTCTTGGAAAGACTAATCAACAAATTTTTTTGGAGTCCAAGGTTATTGCGAGGGTGGAACATTTCTATCACCACAAACTTAGGGAGGTTATTGAAATTGAGAAATTGTCTAGTACTTTGAATAGGGGAGAATAATAGAAAATCACTAGTTGTTGTCTCTAATCTCTTAGTATTAACCCTTTTTCTTGATCTGTGGTGTTTGTATCTCTTCTTCCTTTCTTATTTATCTGGTAATTCTGTGGTTTATGTATGTCTGTTAGTTTTTGTTCTATTTTTCTTTCGGTTTAGTTCCTTTCGAGTTTTATTTTTTATTAAGTTTTCTTTATTTTAAATATTTATTTTTTGGTTTATATTATAACCTTTTATTTTTATTTTTATGTTGTGCTTGGTTATATTTTCATTATTTATTTATTTTTTGTTGATATTCCATTGTTCATATGTGTGTGTGTGTGTGTGTGTGTGTTAAAAAATTAACTAATTAACTAATTTATTATTATTACTATTTACCGTTCACCCTCATTAATTTTATTATTTTTACTAATATTTATTACTATTATTACTATTTTTGTTTTTTACTAATTTTAAATTCTTGCTTGTTAATATTTTTATTCTCATAACATTAACATGCATTAATTATTGGTTATTTTTTGTCAATTGACCATTGCATCTAAGCAGTATTTATATTGAGTTATTCTGATAAGCGCATTCAACATGTTCCTCGTGATGAACAACACTAGGTAGTTCGAAATGCATCGGCCCTTTAAATAAGAATGTGATTTTTTGGAAGGGTTTTATAAACAATAATAAATAATCATAATCATAATGTTATTATTATTATTATTATTATTAAATTATTAATTATTATTAATTAATTAATATTTTATTAATAATAAATTAATTACCAATACCATGGATGCGGGTAATAGTGGAAGTACGCATGATAACAACCTCTCCCATGCTCTAGAGGACGTAGATCTATAGCGCAGGTCCTCACCCGATGTGGAACCACACTCTTGCAATCATTTTCATGAGATGACATAGATAAGGCATAATGAAGACACGCTTGTACAACATCATGCCCTCTGAGGTTCCTCTCTTCCGCAATAGTTTTGAATGATCTCCCAGATTGACATGTCGCTCGGCCATAACTCCTCGCATGTGCCTACTCATTAAAACCATTACAACACGCAGATGCATGTGATGCACAATAATTCCCAACCACTTCGCATGTGTCACAGGCCTATTAAAGAGAAGGACCTTTAGCTCAAAGAGACTCAGAACCCATTCCTTTGGATTTATATGTTGTTTCTGTTCTTCCCCTCCTGCGTGCCCAGACAGCCGCACAACCTCCCTTCTAGAACTCCGCTATGCAAAACTCCCTAGGCTTTGCTCCCCCTTGTCTGCGTGACTCTCATCTGCTCCATCTGTCCTGCCAGTTTCCTAGGTCTGGGTGCTCCCATAATCCCGTGCCCCTTTTCACACACTCCCCTTCAGTGAACCTCCTTGTCTAATGGTAACCTACTTCGCACCTCCCTCCTTGTCGTGCATTCCCCGTGCTTTTCTCCTTCTCTGAGGCCAAAAAGGTTCGCTCCCTGGTTGATACCACCGGGGGCCTAACAATCGCCTGGAATCTGTTGAAGGCTCCTCCTTGGGCAGTCACGCTAGATAGGCTCCCCAGAGCCCCAAGCTTGACCAGGAGGACGAGCCCCCCTCGAATGTTTCACCGAGAGGCATAAATGGACCAACGAATTCCACCAAAGCGCACCAGGATCACCCCTTGCCTTGCAAGATTGAGCCCCTTCTGGCCCAGGAAGATGAAGGGGATGACATAGATGTTTGGATAATGGACTCAAAAGGTACCTAGACACGCATCCTTGATGCCGAGTACCCAGTGGCTCCCATCCTCTATGCATCGGTCTCCAAGCCTTTGCGTAATCCCAACGTTCAAGAGGAAGTTGCCGCATGGAGAAAGATCCATACGACGATGACGAAGCTGAAGACTAATGACTGCGCAGCTACTCAGCTCTTCCTTGTTTTTTTTCATGCTTGGTATTACCACAAAATTTCTATTTTCACTAGTGCAACATCACATTTTAATTTTCTGTTTCATGTACTTTCCGGGCTGGTTTCCTCCACAGAGGTATCCCCTTATCTGTGCAACAAAGGTTAAGATTTGTTAAGCGCAGCTTACCAACTTAGCCTACAGCATATGTAATGTTTCTATTTCTGAATTAATATAGATTAGTCTCATTTACCAAAAACAAAAACAAAATTAATTAATTACCAATAGTAATTATTATTTAATAGTAAATAAATTTTAATTAATTAATAATAGTTATTATTATTATTATTATTAAATTATTAATTAGAAATAAATATAATTAATTAATAATTATTATTAATTATAATTAATTACTTAATAATAATAATAAATATTAATTAATTAATAATAATAATGAAACAATAATTAGTTATTAATAATTAATAATTATTGTTTAATTAATAATTAACAATAATAATTATTATCAATGATATTAATAATAAAAAGTCAACCACATTAATAAATGTGTTTGTTATACATTGATATACCAATTAGATGCACAACCACAATAGAAAATGTTGTTGGGAAACACTGATAAACATTAATAATATTAATGATGCAAATATTAATTATTATTATTATGAATTTATATTAATTACTGTTAATTAATTATGATTACAATAATTATATATTAATTATTAACAATAAATTATTAATCGATCTTCGAGGAAATCACATAGGAAATTATAAAGCCGACGTGTTTCAAACTACTAAATGTAGCTCATCATTAAGAGAATGAAGATCGAGTTGATCAAATTATCTATATATATAGTGCAGAGAAATGCAACAATCAAATCCTTTAATGAATGAACAAAAGTAGACGTTAAATAAATATTAAAAAATAAATATTACATATCTTATAAACTAAAATCCATAAAGATAGATAGAAATATATTGAAAATCACAAACACATCCAATAGTCAAAATAAAAACAGCCAAAAAATAACTAAAATAAAGTATATGATAATAAAATAATAAATAAAGACTAAGCCAATAATTAATATATAATTAGTCAAAATCAATGTAATATATTAATGTGAAAAGTAAAAATATAAACAAAACAAAACCAACTGTGAAAATAAAAATAACTAAAATATAAATGAAAATAAAAATAACTAAAATATAAATAAATGAAGATGTAAATAAACAAAAGAATACTAAATAAAAATAACAGTAAATACTAAATATAGACTACAAATTTTAATTATTACTATTAATAGTATTTTTAATAAATATTGTTATTTTTATTGTAAAATAAAATAAATATTATTATTGAGTAATAATAATATATTAAAAATAATATTAATAAATAATGTTAATAATTAATAAATAAATCTAATATGATTAATAATTAATAATAATAAATAAAAAATAATATTCATAAATAATATTAATTATAAATATTTAGTTAATTCATTTTTATTATAGTTAATTAATAAATTAATATAGGTAATTAAATTAAATTAGTTAATTTTTTTTGTTAATTAATAATTTTAAAATAATTAATCATTTTGTTAATTTGGCTTTGTTATTGATTTTTATTTTGACATAATCTTTGTCACATTGTGGCGTTAAACTGCAATTGAAGATGATTAATTTTTATATGGAGATAATTTTTATCAATGTGATGTTAGAGAATTGATCATGATTGACGAAGATTATAAACCCAAGGATTAATATTATAAAGCCTATGAATAATAGTTTACACTATAAATATCAACTCTTAGCTTAATAAACACAAGGGATTGATATTATAAACCCAAGGGAATAATAAACCCAAGAATTATAAACCGAAGGGAATAAGATTAAACCCAATGAATTAATATTATAAACACGAGTTACATAAACCTTTTGATAAATATTGTAAACTCTAAAATAAACATGGTCGACCATCATTGATTTCCATACTGGGACAATCGTTTCCATAGCGTGACATTGTACCATGGTTGACCATGATTTGCAATGGTTGACGGTGGTTAAACATGGTTGATTTACATATTGAGACAATGTTTATCACAATGTGACATTGGCCCATGGTTGAACATGATTATAAACTAAGGGGATTTATAATAACCACTAGGATTAATATTATAAACCCTATGATTAGTATTATGTCCCGAGAATATGACCCCTTAGATTAATAAACCCAAGAGATTGATATTGTAAACCCAAGGGATTAATAGTAAAATCCCAAGGAATTAATACTAAAAACCCAAGGAATTCTAAACCCAATGGATTAATATTATAAACCCTAGGTACATAAAATCTATGATAAATATTGTAAAACATAAAATAAAGATGGTTGACCATTTTTTATTTTCATACTGGGGCAATCTTTGTCATAATCTATGGTTGCACAATCGTTGACCACGATTGGCCATGATTGACGATGGTTGAACATGGTTGATTTACATATTGAGATAATGTTTGTTACACTGTGATGTTGGAACATGGTTTACCATTATTATAAACCCAAGGGATTTATATTAACCCCTAGGATTAAAATTATAAACCCTATGATTAATATTATTCCATAGGAATATGAACCCTTAGATTAATAAACCCATGGGATTGATATTATAAACCTAACAGGTTAGCACTAAAAATCCAAGGGAATAATATTAAACGCAAGGGATAAATATTATAAACCCAAGTTATTTAAACTCTAAAATAAACATCATTGACTATAGTTCGTAATGTTTGATTTTCATGTTGACATAATCTTTATCACAATGTAACCATGGTTATTGACCATGGTACATGGTTTATTTTCACATTGAGACAATCTTTGTCACAATGTGACATTGGACCATGGTTGACCATGGTTACCATCGTTGATCATGGTTGATTTTCCTATTCACACAATCTTGGTCAAAATGTGACGATTGACCAGTGTTGACCATGACTAACCATGATTGAGAATAATTGACCATGGTTGACCATGTTTTATCAATCTTGACCATGATTGATCATGGTTTACCATGATTGCTTTTCATATTGAGAAAATCCAATGATAAATTGTAAGATTATTATTATAAGGCAAGGTTTATAAACCATATGGTGGATTTTCATATTGAGACAATTTTTTTTGGAATGCGACGTTTAACATGGTTGATCGTAGTTCACCGTGATTGATTTCTGTATTGAGACAATATTTGTCACAATGTGACATTTGACCATGGTTGACCATGTATGAAAATGGTTTTGAAAATGTGACATTGGACCAAGATACAATCTTTGTCACAATATGACCATGGTTATTAGCCATGGTTGAACATGGTTGATTTTGCACATTGAGGTAATATTTTTCACAATACGATGTTGGACCATGGTTTACCATGGGTGACCATGATTGATCATGGTTTATTTTCATATTCACAAAATCTTTGTCACAATGTGAAGATCCACCAATGTTTCCCATGCTTAGCTACGATTGACCATAATTGATCATTGTTGACCATGTTTGACAAATCTTGACCATGTTTGACTTGGTGTATAATGATTAATTTTCATATTGAGAAATCCAATGATAAACCATAAGATTATTATTATAAAGCAAGGTGTATAAACCCTATAGTTAATTTTCATACTCATATAATATTTGTCACAATGCAACATTGGACCATGCCTAACCATGCTTGACCATCATTGATTTTCATATTGCGACCATCTTTGTCAAAGTGTGACATTGTACCATTGTTGAACATGATTTACCATCATTGATAATGATTTATTTTCGTATTGAGAAAATCCAATGATAAACCATAAGATTATTATTATAAAGAAAGTTGTATAAACCCTATGGTCAATTTTCATATTGAGAATTTTTTTGTCACAATGTGACATTGAACCATGGTTGACCATGATTTACCATGGTTGATAATGCTCGACAATGGTTGATCATGGTTGATCTGATATTTAGACAACCCTTCTCAAATTATGACGGTAATTTCATTGGTTTATTCCATTGGCGTGTCTAGAATTAATTACTTTCTATGATTTCGATAACATTATTGCATGTGCCATTCCATGATTAGGTCTATCCAAGATAACTAAAACAATTACCGTGAAAATTGATTTTGCCACCTAAAAAAGAAACTAAATATATATATGAAATTATAACAACTCAAACTATTCTTGTTCTCGTTTCACAAAACAACCATGTTCCAAGCAAGCTTACAACAATCCATAGATTTATTAAAATTCGAATCATATCTGACACATTAAAAAACTTTACAAATACTACAACAAACATGGTCTACTATCACACGACCGCAACATAGAACTCTATGCATATCTCTTCATAAAAAACAACATTTATCTATGAATTAATTCAAAATTTTATATATATATATATATATATATATATATGTCAGTTAAAAAAAAAAAAACACTTATAGCATTTTCTTTAAATGCACACAAAATTTGTCTATTTAAAACCATAATCCCAACTATTTTAACTCAATTTCTAATTTTTTTTGACAATCAAGCTTTTCATATGAAATTGTAAATATAACAACGCAAATAGTTTTATATTTTTTATTTAAAAAATTACAAATAGAATTATAATATTTTATATATAAAACCATAATTAATTTTTTTAAATATATAATTTTTTGTTGCAATGATAATTTGACAACTATATCTATAAAGTTAGAGAAATAATTTTTCTAGTTATTGTTCTAATTTTTAATATATCTTTTATATATTGCCATTTTATAATATTTTTTAAATTACAATACTATAAATTTATATTTATAATAACATTAAAAAAAATCACAACTTTGAAATGGAAAATATAAAACAAAACCAAATAAAAATAAGCGTTCTATTCTTAATAACAATAGAAAAAGAAATCACAACTTTGAAAAAGAAAAAAAAAAACAAAACCAAACAAATATGATTGCAACGCAGCTAGTCCCTGCCTTGAGCCAAGAGAAGCTTACAATCCTGAATTGAGTTTCTTCTTGAAAAAAATAGAATTTCCAATTCCAAAGTCCAGTGCAAGAATTTCAACACAGCTTAATTTCCTTTGCCCACAGCTTTTCCCTGTCCCTGGTTTTCATTCTCTCAATGTTGCAAACAACTCAGAAGGGGCTTCGGGTCAAATGAGCCATCAAGCTACACCTGTGGCGGCATTCGGACAGCCGTGGAATAACCACCTGCATGCACTACACGCTCTTGCTCACGATGAACCACAAGTAAAACAGTAAATTTTGGAATGCTCATTGCACAGGACTCACCGGCAGAGAAAGGTAGGTCGATCATAAGCATAGGATCGACTGCTAAAGCAGAATTGGGCACATCTGTATGGTGAAAAACATTTGAAGTATTGGAGAGTCAAATTGCGCAAAATCTCAGAGGTGCTTCACACAAATATCTGAAGCAGGGTCAAAATGAGCTAAGAAGGTCTCCATAAACAACAGAAGAATATATTCCTAGACATTGCATGTTTATTTCTCTGAAAAGACAGAGATACAACGATAAGAATATGGGATGGATCTGGCTGGGAAGGAGAGTTGGGTTTTCAGAATCTAGAAAATAGTAATCTTGTAGAGTTAAGGGACAAAAATCAAATAAGAATGCACCACCACCTCAGGGATCTAGGCAGAGACCTGGCAGAGACACAACCTCCAGACTGTTGGCTTCATATCTGGTGCCCAACTGACAACCCTCTTTATCAGCACTCACCTGTATGTATTTTGAAGATTCGGAGTGCCTATGAAAATAATGTTGTGCTATCAAATTTTGAATTCTAAAAGCCAAAAAAAAATTTAAAAACAGTAAATATACAATTTCACCGAATGTCATGGTTTTCAATATTCTCTATAAATTTTGAGTTCTTAAACTGAATGGTCTCCACAAGCATTCAAAAATATTGTGGAATTAACAAGCAGGTTGCAATTTCTTGCCATTGAAGGTGATCGTGTGGAAAGAATATTGAATGTTGCCCAGTCACCACAATTAATATGGCTCCACTGGATTAACTGTCTGTACTTCTCCGTGCCTTCGTAGTTTCCAATGGAAAATTTAAGAGTCTTACAAATAAGGCGATAGAATTTGAAACAATATGGACAAATGAATCCCATGTAATTATGAAAATTTGGTCAATCGATTAAATTTTCAACATTAGCATGTACTGGTTTTGTCTGAACTAAGTGAACTTTTAATCAATATTCTGTTTTACGAGGGTCTGCTGCAGCACGCCTCCTCTTATCAGCATTTGCAAGCTCGGCCCGAAGTTTATCGACTTCACGAGCCATTGAAATCAAGTTTTTCTCCATGGCCTGACCCCGTTCTAGCTGGTCAGCACGTGCCTTCTTCTCATATTCAATGGCAGTTCTGTAGTTATACATTCAACAGTAGAATGCAAAAATACATTCATTGTTAGACATTTCTTTTTACACATTTTTTGCACATAAATTCCGTTAGTCAATATTAGATTTAGTCAGCCCGCAAATCTATATTAGAGCATGTACTGGTTTTGTCTGAACTAAGTGAACTTTTAACAAAATAACTAAGTGAAATTAAATCAATATTCTGTTTTACCAGGGTTTGCTGCAGCACGCCCCCTCTTATCAGCATTTGCAAGCTTGGCCCGACGTTTCTCCACATTCACGAGCCATTGAAATCATGTTTTTCTCCATGGCCTGACCCTGTTCTAGCTGGTCAGAATGTGCCTTCTTCTCATATTCAATGGCAGTTCTATAGTTATACATTCAACAGTAGAATGAAAAAATACACTCATTATTAGGAGTGCTTTGTAGGGAAGAATTACAAAACTAAAGAACTTTCTAAAACAATTTGGCAACTCAGATGTAAGCAACGAAAAATAGGTATGACATGCATATGAGCAGTTGCACAATATTATAAACCAGCATTTGAATAGCTACAAGAACTACAAGAAGTTTACTACCTTGCTGGTTGTACCTCCTGATGCATGCTTTCCATCTCTGCCCTCATTGCGCCCACCTGCTGCATATCAGCTCGTGCTCTTGCCAAATCTTGTGTAAGTGCTTTCTCCTGAACTGTCAATTCTTGCATTGCAACACCCATCTTCTGATTATCTGCACGCAACTGCATAAGTTCAACAAACAAATTGAATGGTTAAAAAAACGAGCTGTAAACAAATTGCAGCGATATATGAATGTTTAAAAAAGATTTTACAACGATATATGAATGTTTAGAAAAACGAGCTGTAGAATTGCAACGATATATACCCTCACATGTAAAATTGCAACGATATATACCCTGACATATATAACCTACATGTAAAATTGCAACGATATATATCATGACATATATAACCTGACCTTATCGCAACCTTCAACAATATGTGCAAGTCTTGTTTGGGAAGAGACAGACATCACTGGCCAGTTACTGAATTTTTCAAGCTAGCTAACAGTCATGACTGAAAAACAACCATTGAACAAAAGAGCTGAAAACGAAAGACATTTGGAGGATTGGCATGCAAGTGTTTATCCACAGATAAGTCATCTGTATCACAGCCAACATACACATGACTGTGGCTTAGCGACCTTTTATATTCTTAATTTTTTTAACATAAAACGTTAAAAAACTAATGTTAGCATTATATTAAGATTTCTTAGTGAAAGTGAAACTTTGCAGTTTATTCTAAGTTTGTTTACATCTAACCTCGATATGAAGCCAAATAAAACCTCTAAATTTCTTATGGGTGGACATAACTATTGAAATACACTCCTAAGCTATAAAAAAAAAAGAACCATTCAAAAATAAATTGAAAAACATCTACAAATCGATTACAATAATCCCTGCCCCCTGCAGCCCTTAACGGGCAGGGATTAATAAGAATCCGCGTTCTATGCTTAATCGCATAGATATTATAATTTTATTTAATTCAATTTTATTTAAATAAAACAAAACCAAAGAATGCACGTTCTATTCTTAATCGCATTGACATTATAATTTTCTTTAAATTCAATAATTGATCCATCACTATCTCTTTTTCTCATTTTTAATATCAATAATTGATTGAATCACTGATTTTCTCTTTTCCAAACGTTATTAAAAGTGATTAAATTTCCACAAATAATAGTTTTTTCTTCTCTAATAAGAGATAATTTGAAAAAATATAAATAATCAACTTATATATTTGTTTTCCTTTTTCAAACATTATTAAAAGTGATTAGATTTCCATAAATAATACTCTTTTTTCCTTATTTGAAAATATATAAATAATCAATTTATATATTTGTTTATAATATTAATTAAAGACTAGAAAACCAATTTTTTTTGGTATTATGCATTTAAAATTACTTATTATGTAACAAACAAAGATTTGATTTTTAAGTTAATACATATTAAAATTTATATAAATAAAATCAACAATTAATTTTAATTTTAATTTCTAAATATTTCAAAAAATTGATGAAAAAAATCTTACTTAACTTTTTGGTTGCACACATATTAAAAAAAATTTCAAAATATTTGGTTTCACACATTTTTAACAAAATTTCAAAATCTATCATTCAATTACAAGATAACTTTACTGCATACTTATTGGAATACTCAATTCTCGTAAAAGTGCTGATTGGTTTTTCTTTTGGATCGTTTCGCTGCCTGATCAATACATCCAAAGTAAAGATTTGATTACCTACAATCTTGTACGAGAATAATTATTTGTTTATTTAAAAAAAAAATAATAATAATTATATGTAATAAAAATGATAAAAATCATTATTTACAATTACAGTGTTGGAGTAAATTCTTTTAATAAGAAAGCGATTAATTTATTTTAATAAGAACACTCATATATATGATCAAGATTGAAAATTCACAAATATCTTATAACTATTAAACATCAAAATAAAATATCTCTTATTACTATGTATGGAGTCCCAAAACGATCCACAGAAAAATGAATGAAAATGAATGAAACATTTGAGTGTTTTCCAACCACAAGTTTAGTGAGTGTACTAGTATAGTAATTAAATATGATCATATTATAAGTGGGTGTTGGAAATATTCCCAACCATCGTCATGAATAAAGTGGCAACATCCCACACCTTCAATTGAATTTTTTGTGCAGGGAAGGACAAGCCCAGGCTTTTCAAATATGAAGGCGTTCACACAAAATCAAAATAGAGTACCCGATCCCTCTCTGTGTTTAAATTTCCTTACCACTGTTGACTTACCTTTCTTTCCCGTAGCTTCGTAGCCCACAACTTTCTTGGTTTAACCTTAAGCCTTTCATTGAATGATATATTTCCACCGATGCAATATTGGTAGGACCCACCATATCTTTGCCGCATTTTCAATCCACCACACACCCTTGTTATTTCATTTATTTCTTACCTTTTTCATTTCGCACTTACCGCCGCTCAACCGCCTGCATACCACAGTTCACACTGTTTAGCGTTTAACTATTAAATGCTTCTTCGAAGTTATTTCTCCGCCGATGCGATATCGGTGGGTCCCACCAATATAGCTTACCACATTTGCAAATCCACATAATCCTTTATATATCCACTTTATACCTGGCCTTTTCGTCTTACTTCACTTCCCCTGCTTTACCGCATCTCCGCCTGCACATCGCACAATTTGTGACTTACCTTTTATGTTGCCCACAAGTTATATTATTCAAGTTGTGGTGTGATCACAAATGGCATGTCGCAAGCTCAAGAGGATAGCACACATAAAGCAACCACAAGCTCCGGAGGGTAGTGCCCACAAAGTAAACATGTTAAGTTGTGATGTGATCATGTCGTCACACATCACAATCGCAAAGGTTCAAGTTTTCTCGTAAGCGCGCAATGTTAAATGTTATAATCGCTTGTATGCAATTTTTGATGGATTTCGAATGTGATGTGGTTTCACAGGCGGAACCCATAATATTTCAGGTCCACCATTTTTTGTTTTTGTACATTGTTTTCATGTAGACACAACAAAACTGAGTGGAGGACGATTTGGTTGTTTTAATTCCATTCCCGCATCGAATTGCATTGAATCACAGGCTCCACCATTTTTTATTAAAGGAGTGTAGTTTCCATATGTTTCAGAGAGATATTTGAATCGAATATAAAAAAGAGTTGAATAAATTGAAAAAATATTTCTCTGTTGTTTTGCACGCTCTGCATGTCTATGTATGAAATTTTATTTCCACATTGCATTCTCTATGTTGTCAGGGGAAACACATCCCTCCGTGTTTATTCATAATTTTCCAAGATGGTACCAGAGCGGATCTGGGCTCTCAGTGAAAGAGCGAGTAGCTCTTTACTAAAGAAACTGAAAGATTGTTTGAGAAACTGATTCTCCAGTAGGGAGAAGGATTTTTTTTATGCAGTCAAGATGGTAGCATCAGGCACAAACTTGACTAATCCCCAACTCCCACATTTTAATGAGAATAATTATGATTATTGGGCCATTACAATGAAGGCCCTTTTCGATTCACAAGATATTTTAGAGCTGGTGGAATATGGTTTTGAAGAACGAGAAGATGCAACAACATATAATGCTTTGACACAAGAAGAAATATATTCGTTGAGAGATAATAGGAAGAAAAAGTCCTGAGATTATTTTCCAAGTAGTACATGAGATTATTTTCCAAATGATTGCAACAAAAAAAAAGTCCAAGGAGACATGGGATACCCACCAGACAGCCTATCAAGGCATGGAAAAGGTGAAGACAAGAAAACTTCAAATGCTGAGAAGAGATTTCAAAACTCCTTGTATGAAAGAGTCTGGTAACATAGACTTATTACTTATACATGTGATTGGGTTGGTTGCCCAAATCAAGTCTCATGGTGAGACATTTGAAGAAAGGAGAATAGTTGAGAAAGTCTTGAGAAGTCTACCATCAATGTTTGATGCCATAGTAGTGGTCATAGAAGAGACAAAGGTTCTCTAACAATTTTCAGTAGATGAGATTCATACATCACTGATGTCTCATTAGCATAGACTGAATAGAGTAAGAAACTCCTAATTAGAGCATGCATTTAAGACAAAAATGTATTTTTGTCTAGGTAGAGGTCAAGGAAGATCAAATTACCGAGGAAGTGGAAGAATCCCACACAGAGGTGGAAAAAATAGCCCTGGAAGCACAAGTGGAAGGGGCAAAAATCAGAATCCAAGCCCAAGGCTCAAGCCAAAATCAAGCACAAGGATAGAGGTATGATAAATCTCAAGTCCAATGTCATTATTGAAAAAATTATGGTCATTATGAAAATGAATGTAGAAAGAAGAAAAATGGCATGGGTAGTAAACCTATTGTAAATTTTACAAAAGAAAATCAAAACCATGGGAATGTGCTTTTAGCTTCTAATGTAGCACAAGAAAAACAAGAAGATGTATGGTTCTTAGATTCAGGGTGTAGTAACCATATGACTGGAAACATAGAAATGTTTTCCAATCTAGATGAAAGTGTAAAATCTGAAGTGACATCGGGGACTGATAGCAAAGTCTTTGTCATGGGGAAAAGAAGAGTAAACATACTGACGAAAAAAGGGAGAGAAGAAGTTTGTGCCAGACGTCTATCATGTCCCTGGCCTAAAATGTAACCTTCTAAGCATTATATATCTCATGTAAAAGGGCTACAATGTATTTTTTAAAAATGATGTGTGCACAATCATGGATATACCTCCAAGTAGACAACTCATTGCAAAAGTGCATATGAAAAGCAATAGGATGTTTCCTCTCAACATCAGATCAGACTTGAAATAAGGAGGTGTTGTAGCAGCTGTCACACAAGAAGTATTTCAAGAAGAGGTGAAAGATGAGAATTGGTTATGGCATTTGAGATTTTGACATCTCAATTTCGGAGGTTTGAACTTGTTGCATAGAAAAGGCATGGTTAAGGGATTGCCACTCATAGAGAAACCAGACATCATATATGAAGTCTGCATCTTGGGAAAACAACACAGAGAATCATTTCTAGTAGGAAAGAGCATAAGGGCAAAGGCACCTTTGGAGATTGTCCACTCATATTTATGTGGACCAACGTAAACTCCATCATTAGATGGCAGTCATTATATGTTGACATTTATAGATGATTACACAATGAAGACATGGGTGTCTTTCCTAAAACAGAAAAGTGAAGTGTTTGAATAGTTCTACCACCACAAATATCTTGTTTAGAAGCAAAGTGGACAATACAATTTTTTTTTGAGAACTAACCGAGGTGGAGAATATATCTCCAAATACTTCTTATGTTTCTGCAGGGAGCATGGAATACATAGGAAGTTTACCACAAGGTATACACCTCAGCAAAATGGTGTAGCAGAAAGAAATAATAGGACCATCATGGAGATGGTAAGAAGTATGTTGAAGGCAAAGCATTTCCCAAATGAGTATTGGGAAGAAGTTATCAATTGTGCATGATATATCTTAAATAGATGTCCAACCAAAAGTGTTATGAACAGAGTTCCAGAAGAAGCATGGAGTGGAATAAAGAAAATTTTCACTCACATGATAGCATTTGGATGTGTGGCATATGAACATGTCTTGGATTATAGTGATGAATCCAAGGCTTACAAGCTCTATAATCCATTAACCAAGAAATTAATCATCAATAGAGATGTTCAGTTCGTAGTAGAAGAGTCTTGGGATGGAAGTTTAGAGAAGACTGTAAATGTGAATACATGTATGTCTCATGAAGAGAAAGAGGAAGGGACTACAACAAGAAACTCCTCAATGGTGGCTCCTCCTCCACCTATGCAATCTCAACAGAGCACGCCACAAGAAAGCAATAGAATATCCTTGAGAAACAAAGGAAGTGCTTCTCCAACCACACCACATGGATCGGAAACTCCCTCGAGTTCAAGTGCAACTCCAAGCACATCTTCAGCAAATACAAGAATACCAATATTCATAAATTTAAGTGAAATTTATGAGCAAGAAGAAGTTGATAATAGTGCTGGTATGAATTCTTTATTTGCATTATTTTTTCATGTTGATGACCGAATCCATTTTGAAGATGTAGTAAAAGAAGAGAAGTGGATTGAAGCTATGAATGAAGAGATACGATCAATAGGAAAGAATGAAACATGGGAGTTAGTTGACCTCCCAGAAGGAAAAGAAGTTATTTGAGTGAAATGGGTCTGTAAGACCAAAATAAGCATCGAAGGTAAGATAGAAAATCACAAGTCAAGGCTAGTTGTCAAAGGATACAAGTAGCAGTAAGGAAGATGCTATGAGGAAACCTTTGTACCAGTTGCAAGGACAGAGAGAGTGTGAACATTGTTTTCTATAGCAGCACAACAAAAATGGAAAGTTTATCAAATGGATGTGAATTCAGCAAACTTGAATGGAGTGTTGAAGGAGGAGGTGTATGTTGAACAACCTTCTGGCTATGAGATAGAAAGCCAAGAACACAAAGTGTGTAAGTTCAAGAAAGCTCTTTATGGACTGAATCAAGCACCATGAGCATGGTACAATAGGATTGATGGTTACCTGGTGGAAAATGGGTTTGATAAGTGTGATGGTGAACCCACACTCTACATCAGAGAAAATGACGATAATATTCTTATTGTTGTTTTGTATGTAGATGATTTTATTTTTACATGCAATGATATTTCTCTCATTGTTGGTTTCAAATCAGTCATGAAAACTGCATTTGAAATGACTGAGTTGGGTTTGTTAAGATATTTTTTGGGCATAGAAGTAAAGCCAACATAAAGGGAATTTTTATCTCCCAAGCAAAGAATGTTGAAGAAGTTTTGAAAAGGTTCAATATGCAGAACAATAATCCATCATCAACTCCAACTATCATGGGGTTGAAGTTTAGCAAGGAATATTGCAGCAATAATGTCAACCCAACATTCTACAAGATCATGGTTGGCAGTCTAATATATGTCACTGCAACTAGGCCTGATATAATGTATGCAGTAAGCTTGATATCCAGAGTCATGGAGACACCCAAGGAGACACATTATCAAGAAGCTAATAGAATATTGAGCTATGTAAATGGAACAAAGGAGTATCGTGTTATATACTCCAAAACTAATAATTTTAAGCTGATTCGTTACAATGACAGTGATTGGGATGGAAGTGTTGAGGATAGAAAGAGCACATCCAGGAATTTTTTTGATTTGGGATCAGGAACCATTTCACGGGCTTCCAAGAAGAAGCTGATAGTTTCATTGTCAACAACAAAAGTTGAATATGTAGCAGCAACAACATGTCAATCAGTTTGGATGAGAAGGATGCTGAGATATTTATGTCATGAACAAGACAAAGGAAAAAAAAAAATCTGTGATAACAACTTATCAATTGCATTGTTAAAGAATTCAATTTTCCACAAGAGAACAAACCATATTGATGCCAAATAACATTTCATAATGGAATTAGTTAACAATGGTGAAATTGTTTTGCAGAATTGCAGGTGAGAGCAATAGTTTGGTGATATAATCACAAATCCATTGGGACATAAACGTTTTGTTTATCTCAGGAAGTGTCTCAGAATGATTGATGGCGGCAGTTGTGATTAAGGAGGAGTGTTGGAAATAATCCCAGCCACTGACATTAATAAAGTGGCAGCAACCCACGGCTTCAATTGAATTTTTGTGCAGGGAAGGACAAGCCCGGGCTTTTCAAATTTGAAGGCATTCATGAAAAAAATAATAGAGTGCCTAAGTCCTCTCTGCATTTAAATTTCCTTGCCACCATTAACTTTCCTTTCTTTCCCACAGCTTCGCAGCCTGCAATTTTTTTGGTTTACCCTTAAGCCTTTCACTAAATGTTATATTTCCGCCAATGCGATATGGGCGGGACCCACCATATCTTTTCTGCATTTGCAATCCATCACAAACCTTTGTTATTTCATTTATTCCTTACCTTTTTCATTATGCAATTACCGCCGCTCAACCGCCTGCATACCGCAGCCCACAACGTTTAGTGTTTAACTCTTAAACACTTTGATGAAGTTATTTCTCTGACGATGCGATATCGATGGGTCCCACCAATATACCTTACCGCATTTTCAAACCTGCACAAAACTTTGCATTTCCTCTTTATATCTTACCTTACCATTTTACCACACTTCCTGTGATTTACCGAATCACCATCCACACATCACACAAATTATGACTTACCTTTTAAGCCACCCAAAAGTTATGTTATTCAAGTTGCGATGCAATTGTAGATGGAACATGACAATATCAAGAGGATAGCGCATATAAAGCGCCTGCAAGCTCAGGAGGGTAGTACCTGCAAAGTAAACATGTTAAGTTGCAATGCGATCATGTCATTGCACATCGCAATCATAAAGGTTTAAGTTTTCTCGTAAGCACATAATGTTAAATGTTATAATAACCAATATGTGATCTGCGATGGATGCTCGGATGCGATGTGTTTTCACAGGCGGAACCCATAATATTTCAGGTCTACCATTTTGTCTTTTTGTACGTTTTTTTGTGTAGAAACATCAGAACAAAGTGGAGGAAAATTTGGTTGTTTTACATCCATTAACACATTGAATTGCATTTAATCACAGGCTCCACCATTTTGTATTAAGGGATTGTAATTTTCATATGTTTCAGAGAGAGTGTTGAATCAAATATAGAGAAGAGTTGAATAAATTGAAAAAGTATTCCTCTCCTGTTTGTGTATGAAGTCTTATTTCTGTATTTCATTCTATGTGTTGTTGGGGGAAATACATCCCTATGTGTTTATTCATAATTTTTCAATAGTGGGGTGAATGTTAATTTTCCATAATTGTTTTAAAAAAAATTCTTTAATTTTTATTTTTTCTAAAATGTTTCACTCAGATTTTATAGTATAAAATTATTTTACATAAATATTTAAAATTATTATAAATTTAAATGTTTTTATAGAAATATTACCAAATATTTTATAAATGAGATATCATGGACTAGTTAAATTAACAAATATTTCTAAATGTTAAGATAAAATCCTTAAGATGTTTCCAACCGGGACTGTCCATTACATAGAAGCAGACTTAATCAAATAAATTATCTCCGAAAAGGAGGTCCTCTCACATGGAAAATCCCAATTGCAGCAAAAAGGTGTGAAGGATTTAATTGGAAAAATTCATTTTGATCGCCTATGGGAAAGACTGGGTAAAAAAATGGCATGTTACGACTCCTTCTTTCCGCCACAAGAATATCTAGGTATCATTAGAACGTAGAGTTCAGGTTCATTCATAATGTCGTCATCATCGAAATCCCCCTCCTCAATCATTGCTCGTAGCTCTTAATTTGTCAGGGAATGCAACCCTAATAGAGCTGAATTCCTTTTCAATCTTTCGAAAGTTTTCATTCTAAGCTAGAGATCTGCTAGAAGATGAAACCCTTTACACAGCTCCGCTATGAAATAAAAATCACTGTAAAAGTCGCGGGTTAATTGATTAATTACATATTACCTTGCATTGTTCCAGGACCAGTAGGGGATAAAATTCTCCATGATATAGTTGACAAGATTGTCATATTATTCATGCTACCATATAATTTTTTCTAGCTTTGATTTCGAGGGAGGATGGAGGTGACGGGAGGCGTCGCCTTTTCCTTTCTGTGAAACCAATTCACTGTTTATCCATCTCACGATTACATATAAACAAACTAGGTTGTGGCCAATGAAATTCATGGAATTCCATTTCAATTCAATGGTTCAACCATATGACAGCGGATTGGAATGACACTCGAGATGCAGGAAACCAAGGATCCATGGAGAAATTGGTCGATTTTAATATATATATATATATATATATATATATATATATATGTAGTCTAATCCTAATATTTCCCTTTTCTCTCCTCCCATCCCACCCATGGGTTTCGAACCAGTGACCTTGCAGACGGAGTTCCTTAACAGTGCACCCCATCATCGACTTCTCTACTCCCCATGGGCGATTTTAAAATATATTAAAACTTTACAATACGACAATTTTTTTCCTATCGCTCCAATTTCCCTTGCTGCGAAGCCGTAGATAGGGGACTTAGACTATGGATATTCTCCCCAGAATTAATTAATCTCATCCTTATAATTATATTTATAAAAAAATAAACTTCTCTAGGTGCATCTATATATATATATATATATATATATATATATATATATATATGCCTATCATCATATCTATATGGCAATAGTGCAACTATAAACCACTCCATAAGTTATTCCTATATGTGGCAATAGCACAGCTTTAAACAAGTCCTTATGCTACTTTCGATATTAACTTGTCCCATTAACGTCTTCAATCATTGATGTAATTCCCAAACATATAGAGTTATGAGTTTCTTAATCTCCTTCACCTCAGTGCGCCTTTGGCTTGGCTTATTAATTTATGTAGTCAGTGCCTTCTTTATGTCATCCAGTGAAGAATTCTCATTTTCCATAGAATACTTTATATACCACGTTAGTGCCCTTTCTTGCAGTGTTGTCACAAATTGTGATTTCTTTATATCTTCGGTCGTGACCTGTCATGCTTTCCATACTTACTCAACAACAAACCAAAATTTCTCAGGATCTTCTGATCCTAGCCACTAAAAATAGGAATCCCCACCTCAATCGTCATGTCTGTTGGGGGACGGGGAGATGGAGGTGGAGGGAAACTATGGGGAGGGGGATGGGGAGTGAGTGGAGTAGTAGGATGGGGAATCCCAGAGGTGCCATGATGATCTACAAATCATAAATTTGACACACCTCTAGGGGTTGCAGGTTTAGTCCTTCCTTCTTTGCTTTCAAATCCACACAATAAAGGGATCTAATAAGTCTTAATGAAGTTTTTGTGATCTACTTTGTATCGATTTACACTTCGCGTAGCCCTAGACTTACTTCTTCCAAAAATCAATCTCATTGCATCCAAAACACACCCTTTTCACATAAAATCATCTTAATTCACAACTTCACAGAATTTAGATACTTAACTTGAGGGCCCCTGAAACATTTTCACTCAGCTTCATTGTAAGATACAGATGTTTCTATCATGAACTTAGTTAAAAATACTCCCTAGATACTGTCGATCCATTAATCCACAACTCTTGAGATCTTGTTATCGGTCACTTTCAGTAACTGTAACAATTCAGGGCTCCACATTGTAGGCTCGTCGTTCTCAAAATAAGTATTATTCTCAGTCAACCTTGATAACAATTCATGTAGGTCATTTTCAAATGTTAAGAAGAATATTTCATGATGATCTGTAAAACGATATTTCTACATCCAAGCTTGAGTCGACAGTTGCAGATTTTCCTTTTTTTTGAGCTGTAAACTATGGCAACTGAAATCTACCAAATCTTGTATTTTATTCCTTGTCCAATGCCACACCCATATATCCCTCAATCAGATCTTGGTCTTGGCAATCGAAGTATTTTTTTGTCTTGCAGAGGCCGCGATCAAGGTGGGGAATTAGATGCATGCCAACGAAACCCTCTATTATCGACCCTTTCGGCAACAACCTGCAACACAAATCACAGTCTCACCCGAGGAAATATTACGGGATGTCCAAAACTAGTTTTTGCATCCACAGGGACAATACGACGTGGCTCGACTGCTAAACTTATTTCTTATACTTGTTCGGAACTTCACAGATGCATATATCTACTTTAACAATTTATACGTTAATCATCAATTAATACTTGTGCGCACTAAGCCTTTATCATCAGAACATAATAGGAAAACATACAAATAACTTCAAAATGCAGATAATAAGAAAATACACAGATAAGCACAACGATTCTCACAAATATTCTTCTTATATTATGATAAATATTTTCGATACATGCGCTTCTTCGACCTACACACGCATCTACAGTTGTTCTGCACACAAAGTTGCATAATCTTCAAGGCCTCCGTGCACATTGTTGCGAAGCCTTCCCTTACACCCAAAACACCAAAAGATAGAAACAATTACAATATTAGCTTAATCATATATTTATGATTTCGACTCAATATTACATTTCCTTATATAAAAGCTACATCATATAGTACCATCATCCGCATACCATGGGTAGAAAAAAAAACTAGCAAATAAACATGAAACCTTTACAAAAAGAGGGGCTTTAATCCGCCCCGAAGCCCTTGAACTCTGTGTTGTAGATTTGTCTTCACTAGATCGTGCACTTCACTCCTTGAACTCCAGAGTATTTTACCGAAAAATGGACCAATTTGGGCCATGCCCAACAATAAGGTTTGTAATATTAATCCTTTGGTTTAATATAAATTCCTTGGGTTTATAATCATGGTCAACCATACTCTAACATCACATTGTGACAAAGATTGTCTCAATATGAAAATCAACCATGGTCAACCATTGTCAACAATGGAAAACCATTCTTAGTCTTCGCCAACCATGGTGAACAATGGTCTAATGTCCCATTGTTAAAAACATTACGTTAATATCAAAATCAAATGTGGTGAACCATGGTCCAACATCACATTATGAAAAAGTTTGTCTCAATATGAAAATAAACCATGGTAAATCATGGTCAACCATGTTTATTTTAGGGTTTATAATATTTAACTTAGGTTTTATATACCTTGGGTTTATAATATTAATTCGTTGGTTTTAATATTATTCCCTTGTGTTTATAATCCCTTGGGGTTTTAGTATTAACTCCTTGGGTTTATTATTACTTTAGGTTTATAATATCAATCCCTTGAGTTTATTTATCTAAGGGTTCATATTAATAAACATAGATTGTTTCAATATGAAAATCAACCATGGTCAACCATTGTCAACTATTGTGAACCATGGTCAACAATGGAAAACCATTGTCAACCATCGTCAACCATGATCAATCACGGTCAACCATGTTCCAATGTCACATTGTGACAAATATTATCTCAATATTAAAATCATTCATGGTTAATCATGGTCGAGCGTCGCATTGTGACAAAGTTTATCTCAATTTTAAAATCAACCATGCTAAAGCATCTTCAACCATGTTTATTACAGGGTTTATAATATTTTTCTTAGGTTTTATATACTTTTGTCTTATAATTGTTATCCCTTCCATTTAATATTATTCCATTGGGTTTATAATGCCTTGAGGTTTTAGTATCTGCCCATTGGTTTTTTATTCCCTTGGGTTTATTAGTCTAAGGGTTCATATATATAGGGTATAATATTATTCATAAGGTTTATAAAATTAATCCTTAGGTTTAACATAAATCTGTTGCATTTATACTCATGGTTAACCACAATCAACCATTGTTCATCTTCACATTGTGACAAAAATTTTCTCAATATGAAAATAAACCATTTTCAACCATCGTCCACTATAGTAAAAAATGGTAAACCATTGTGAACCATCATAAACCATGGTCGATCATGGTAAACCATGGTAAAATGTGATATTGTGACAAATATTTTCTCAATAAGAAGATCAACCATGGTAAACCATGGTCATCAATGGTCTAATGTTGCATTGTGATCAAGATGGTCTCAATATGAAAATCAACCATGGTAAACCATGGTCAACCATGCTTATTTTAGGGTTTATCTTATTTATATTAGGGTTTATATACCTCGGGTTTATAATATTTATCCCTTGGATTTATAATCCTTGGGGTTTTAGTATTAATCCCTTTGGTTTATTATTCCCTTGGGTTTATAATATTTATCCATTAGGGTTGTTAATATAAGGGTTCATATTCTTAGGGTATAATATTCTATATAAGGTTTGTAATATGAATCATTGTGTTTAATATAATCCCTTCAGTTTATAGTCATGATCAAGCGTGGTCCAATGTGAAATTGTTACAAATATTGTCTCAATATGAAAATCAACCATACTCAACCATTTTAAATCATTATCAGAAATTATAAACCATTGTCAGTGATCATCAACCATCGTCAATCATGTTCAACCATGGTCCAATGTAACATTGTGATAAATATTGTCCCAATATGAAAATCAACCATGACCAACCATGGTCCAACATCACATTATGACAAAGTTTGTCTCTATGTGAAAATATACCATTCAATCACATGATTAGTGATGTTTATTTTAGGGTTTATAATATTTATCTTAGGATTTATATACCTTTGTTTTAGAATACTAATCTCTTGGGTTTAATATGATTCCATTGGGTTTATAACCCCAAGGGGTTTTAGTATCAATCCCTTGGGTTAATATATATGAGGGTCCATATACCTATGGTAAAATATTATTCATAGGGTTTAGAAAATTAATCCTTGGGTTTAATATAAACCCACTAGGTTTTTAATCATGTTCAACCATTTTCCATATTCACATTGCGACAAAGCTTGTCTCACTATGAAAATAAACCATTATCAACCATCATCCACCATCGTCAATAATGGTAAATCATTTTCAAAAATGGTAAATGATTGTCAATCATCATCAATTGTGGTCTAAAAATAAAAAGGGAAATGGAGTTTGAATGCGAGGAATTTGGCCAGAAAATCTTTACTTTGCCTACAATTCCTACAATTCAACCATGAAAATACGAGGATATTAAAAAGGATATTTGAAAATTGAATTGATTGCAAAAACAAAATAGAACCCAATGACTAGAAGCTAAAAATATACACCTATGCAAAAAAGATGAATCATAATCACTTTGAATAAGGAAAATATTGAATTGATATGGAAACTCCCGACATTAGGGAGTAGGAAATACTAACAACAATATAAAATACAAAGAACAAAGTATCATTAAATTGAGATAACTAGTAGGCATGTTAGTGTAAGAAAATGAAGAGGAAGGATTGAGGAAGTAACCTGGCACTGGGGGGAAACTATACCACAACCTCAAAAACTACAATCCTCAGAACCGAGCATAGAAAGGAGTACCTAGTTGTTAAAAGGACTTATAATTTATTTTTCTACACTAAGGTTACAGGGCCAAAATTACTGCGAGTCTAGTCAATTAATTAGGTAGTCATAGGATTCAATAAAATCCATAAATAGTGAAGTCGTATGCATGGTAATTTTTTCATACATACTTTAAAAGGACATGCTCTAGGGTTTTGAATTGAGACTGGCTCACCAGAAAAAAAATGGAGGCCTTCTTCCTATAGCATGCAACTAATAACGAAAATGTCTTCGATATAACCCTAAGACTCACCACATAGTAACTTATCCAATGATTGAAAAACTAGTTTATGGAGGAAAAAGATGAAAACTAACAAAATATATACATTCATAGAGAAACTCTCAAAATAAAAAGGGATTACACGTTCTGTGGTAACAGATTTACTTGATTTATGGAAGAAGGTAAATTCATCACGAAGCTTAAGAATCCCAGCTATTGGATGGCCCCAGTAGGTGAAATGGACATGGCAGCACAGTCCAAAAACCTCCCTGGCATTTCGATAAAGCCAAAGAGCGAAAATGACAGAGTGATACCATTGGGGAAAGGGAATCGGGGGTTAGGATTGGAGAGAGTGCATCTCCACCGTCGATCCTCCAAAACTCCCATCCACCGTAGATACGAGAAGCACTGAGAGGTGCAATGGTGAAGCACATAGGGGATGGGGGTGTGGTAGCATTGATTTTGCGAGTTGTGTGAAGTTTATGTTTCCTCCATAATAGCGTAACAACCAAGTATATCGTAACAACAAAAACCAACGCATAACCCCATATTGTTGGGGTTACCGTAACTGCATACAAATTAATACAGATATTAATGTAATAAAAGTACATTAAGAATTATAGAGGATAATACTAAGTAATAGCTTTATGATATGTATGAGATCTTCATGTAAATGTGCTTGAGGGTTTGTAAATTTCAAGTGTTCAAATTGAGTTTTTGAGAGATTTTATGTTAATTTTTAAACACATAATGCATGAAATTAAATTCTTAAATATGCATAAATAATGGCTTGGCCCTCTTTCATTATGATCAAAACTATGATTACATACATTTACGTTGCAAAATTTTCTTTGAAACATGTTCTATTAGCCTTATAACACCAAAAAAATCCTGTCTAACCTCTTTCTGATCCGAAATTGGTGAAAAGCTGAAGAAGTTATGAGTCTCCCTAGTTTTGCTACTAACTACACCAGAAATTCCCCAAAATATGGACCAGTCCTACAATTTCGCATGGATTTTGGCTAAGTGAGAAACATTTTTGTGCAATTTAAGTGAAATTGTCAAACACTTACTTTTTCCACTAATGCCTAAATCCAAAATTCTAACCATAATGTATTGTCGCTGAACTATTTTCTTTTAATTAAAAAATTGGGCGGTAAAATTAACCATCAATGATTATGGTTGTAGGGGTCACATGGGCATTCTGGTGGCTCTTTGGATAGGTGGCTTATCCTTCACATCGCTGGTCTCTAGCAATGGTTCCATGTTATGCAATATGTGGGCGCTGGGTCTAATCCCTATCCCCTTACACCCAAACTCTATAAATATCAAACTTTAATATTGTTTCATCCATAAGATATAACAAGGAATGCATGTGCTTAGTGATTAGAGTGTTGCTTTGTTTGATGACAGGTCATGATGTCAAATCTGGTGGAGTGAAATTTAGACTTCAACCAATTTTTGTGGCTCCGTGCTGCCACATGGTGGCCTTTGGTTGGGCACACATGGCACCATGTGGTTGGCCATAATTCCAACAATAAAATGACACCAACCAGTACCAAAAAAAATTAGACAAGTGGCGAGGCTTGATTGGCCCAAAAAAAAATGAGCCAAACTTTGACCAGTTAGCCATACCCAATTAGCTATATAGACTGCCGACTCAGAAGCTTACACAATTTTGCAAAAAGTTTACTTGTTTGGGAAAACAAACATGATGTGTTTCTGGGAGCATACGGTGTCGGCTTTCTGCAAAATGAGTTGCACTGAATTTAGAACAACAAGATATATGTGGTCGTTAAGGTTTGACACCATTCCGACAACTTTCATTTTTTAGCATAATTTTGAGCACGTGATCAATCCTCTCCACTGGAAGTTTTTGGACCACAAAAGATCACTTTTAGTAGTTCAAGAGATCAGGGTACAGTTTCTTCACCTTTCCAATCTCGATCCATTTTGTTTTTCTTGGAATTTTTCCTTTGATCCACACACGAAGGTACTCCACATTCCGTCTTTTTGAAGATCTTGTTCATCTATCAAGAATGGTGTCTTGGTGTAGTTCATCAAGGTATTCAGGTGAAAACTCCTCAATGGAAGGAATATGAAATTTTTATCATTGATCTTCAATCAAATGCAGCTCATACAATCTTAATTTCTCGACATTAACAACAACATAAAGTTGCACATATGAAAGAAAATTCAACTTGAAGGCATTATCACCAATCTTTTCTAATATTTTGACTGAACCATATATAATTTTTTCATTTTTTACCTTATCCTTGAAGCCTTTATTTGCTAATGTGAAGCCAAACTTCATCATCGTCTTGGAATTTGCGATCTACACGATGCTTTTTGTGACTTGTTTTGCACTTGACTTGGTTGTTTTCCATTTGTTCTTGGACTTCTTGATGTACCAATTGGATTTTTTCAACGAACCTTTTAGCTGTGTCTATGTCAATATGACCATCAATAGCAACATCCTTTGCAAAAGTGAAATCCAAAGGATATTTAGGCAAGTATCCCAAACATGTCTCAAATGGTGATGTTTGAGTTGAATAGTGCATGGCCCAGTTGTAAGCATGCTAAATATAGTGCAAGTTTTCATCCCACAACTTAAGATGCTTGTTGCAATAACCACGAAGAAGATGTATCACCATCCTATTCACCACCTATGTTTGGCTATATGTTTTGCGATGAAATATTTTACTCTTTTCCAATTTGGTTTACATGAATCCACACAAGCTTGACCGAAAATTCCAAAAAGATCGAGAATGCAAAATGCACCCATACATTCTGAAAAAATAACTAAGCAGTTTTTTCAGCTGTAATTTTATTTTTACATGGCATTAAAATACACTTTTTTTTGAACCTATCCACAGCTACAAAAAGATAATCATGATTCTTTTTTGGCATAGGAAGACCTCCGACAAAGTCTATGGAAACACTCTCCCATGGGCGATAAGGTATTGGGAGTGGTGTGTACAATCCTAATTTTCTATTTCTATTCTTATTGATAGCAGATAATGAAAAACCTTTAATAAAATGTGACACACTTTCAATCATACGAGGTCAATAAAAATACCTATGTAGATGTGCCACCATCTTACTTACAACAAAAGGACCAACAATAATAGAAGTATGTGCTTCTCTTATGATGTTTTCTCTTTCTCCCTTTGGAATAGAAAGCTTACCAAGATGGCACAACAAGTTATTATGCATGTGATAGTCCAATTCCTCTACTCGGTTACCTTGACATAAACTTGCCTATACGTCTTGAAAATCACTATCTAAAGCATATTATTCATCATAAATATCATGCAAAACATAATTATTCTTAATAATAGTAGTAGCACTAACAATAGGCCTAGAATGCATGTCAACAAATTTATTGTAGATAACTTTATTATATCTTATGACCAAGTGGAATTATTGAGGAAAACCCATCCATCGAAATTTATTTGATTGTTGTGACTTTGTTTATAATTGAAAGTATTGCAATGGTTGACAATCATTGTGAATGATTTTATTCTTGACCATCAAGTACCGTTTCCACTTTTTCACCTCGCACCAATGCACACAATTCCTTGTCATATGTAGGATAATTTATCATTACACCATTAAAATTTTAGAATTAAAACAGATGGGCTTACCATGTTGCATGAGGACCTCCCCCATGGCATAGTCACCAACATCAGTCTAAATCTCAAATGACTATCTCAAGTCTGGAAGTGCAAGTACTGGGGTTGAACTGATCTTTTCTTTCAATGCATCAAATGCATTTTGTTTTCTACCTCCCCACTGGAAGATCTGCTTCACACTTGTCAATGCATGCGATGGATATGAAATAGAGGATAATTTAGAAATAAAATTCCTCCAATATTGGGATACTCCGAAAAATATTCTTACCTTCGTAATTATTTTTGGCTTTGGCCAATTAAAAATGGCATCAACCTTGGAGGGATCTAATTTCAATTCACCTCCTCCAATAATATGACCCAAACAAACTAAATAAGTTTTTCCAAACTCACACATTGACATATTTAAAAACAATTTTTGATTCTTCAATATATCAAGTACCTTTTGGACATGCATAACATGTTCTTCACGAGATTTAGTAAAAATTAACGTGTCATCTAAGTAGAATATCACAACAATAAGAACTAATATGGAAACAATAATGGATATTTCAATGGCTAAGAGAAGTAGATGGCAACACTAAAATTTTTTGTATGTCCATGATCGAACACCCTCAACAAAACAGGATCTTCTCCCTCAAAGACTCAGAAGGAAACATGAAGATATGGAGAATATGTTGGCAGAACACTTTTAGTCTCTGCTCACAGAACCTGAACAAAATAGTGAGGAAATTTAGTGCATTACTCGTCATATTCCTCACATGATCAATAGAGAATAAAACATGGCTCTAATGAGATCCACCTCTATGGATGAAGTGCAGGAGGTTGTTAAAGGAATGGCCAAAAATAAGGCACCTGGTCTGGACGGATTTATGACAGATTTCTTCCAGGCAACCTCAAACATTCTTGCACATGACATATGGGAGAACGTGGAGGAGCCTGTTAGTCATCCATAATTTTTAATATCTGTAGATGACTATAGATTAGTTCTAGATTTCAAAAAACAAGATTCTTGAATATTGTGAGTTTTAGAAATCTCACTGCCTTCATTATCCTTAGAACAAATTTTTCACTATTCTACTATTTTTTCATTCCATGGTCAACCTACCACTTCTAAAGACCCCTCATGGGCTTATGTCATTCATATACAGCCTATTTTCCCACCTATAACCTCATCACTCTGTTTTTTCCTTGCCCATAACTCCATTTTCCATCTAGGGTTTCCTACAAGCCTAACTCATGCCCATGATCCCCAAGTTCCTCAAGCATTGATGGTCTCTAAACTATATCTGTAGACTCTTGAGATAAATCAAGTACATTGGATATTGGATATTCAATACACCAATTTTTCAATACTCTTTTTTTACACTTGAATATTCCAAACCAATTTTCAATCAAATAGAGGTCAAAGAATCCCCACTAGGTCAATTAGGGTTTCATGTGTTTCATGGTCATCATCTCCAAAAAAAAAACCTACCATTCAGCTTAAAATTTTTCATATAAGGTAATGGGATATCTTGACACTTTTGTAGAAGCAATAAGAGGCCAACCAGTAGAAGAAATTGATAAGGTAATAGGTCTGCTACTCAATGATGACATCTTGCAGCAAGGGAGAGAGGGTTTTTTAGGGTAATTTTCTTGGTTTCATGACTTCCATGGTTAAATAATCAACAATAATTGTACCCTGATTCTCTTACACCTTCCCCTATCCTTAATATACCTTCATAAACCCTTTGCAATACTTATATCCCTCAAAATCAACATTTTTCTACAAAACCTAGTTTATTGCCACAATTTGACACTTTTTGAGACTACACTTGTGTTTTCCCCTTTTGGACCCCTTCCCCTCACTCAATTCTTTAAATTCCATTTCCCCATAATCTCTAATAGCTGTCCCTATTCCACAATATTTCCCCAAGAGTTTAGAAAACCCTTAACCCCTTCATTCCCCTCCCTCTACAAGGCAGTCCTAAATCCCCTACACCAAATCCTAATTTCCTCTTCCAGCTAAGCTAAGGTTTGCTATGGAAAAGAGGCATAAGAGTGGAAAATCCATATTGTAGTTCATAACAGCAATCATGAAGCCATACCAACTCATAAACATCATGCCTCCATCTTTTTCTAGTAGTTATTTCCAAGAGACAAGTCATGTGTCACACCTAGGGCCAGTTTTGCATCAAATTGTGTTTCTACCCAAATAGAAATGAATTTGACAAAAGTGAGAGATTTTTTTGTCCATCATAGGTCAAAAAATAAAAACCTCATTCATTTTTTATACAGGTATCATGGTTTGGGAGCAATATAAAAAATAAAGGTGTCCTAGGAAAATTTCTGCATTGCTGGAGTGACCTTGGGAAAATCAGGTTTTCTCATAGTTGGAGTGTCCAAATGACTTTCTTGATGCATAAAATGATAGCTATACTTGAATATATTTCCAATGAGCTATCGTGATATCAATTTGGAGTTAAGGAAGGCCTCCAGAAGTTGTTTGCACCAACACTCTGCATTTCTGCACTGTCACTCAACAATTTTTGACCAGTCTTGGGAAAATCAACGTTTGACAAGGAAAATCAACTCCAATTGGGGAAAAAATGGTATATCTAGAAACTATACATGTTAATATTTCCAACGAGCTATCACGGGCCCAAATCCAACTTTGGAAAGGTCAACAAAACTTGGCTGCAAGTGGACCCTTTTTTGGTGCTGTGCAAATAAGTGGTGCTATGCTAATCCATGGGCATGACTGCCTGACGCTGTGCTAATCCATGGGAAGGACTGCTTGGAAATGTGATAATCCATGGGCATGAATTATGACACTGCGATAATGCAGAAAACCTCAAAAAAACAAAAAATTTCTTTGAGGCTTAAGGTTACCCTCTAAATTTGCCTCCAAGGCCTCCAAGGCCTCCAAAGCAGCTAAGAGGCAATGAAGAATCAAATGAAAATAAGGGTGAAGGTGATAGTAAATTAGTACACAGTAAAGATGAGGATGGTGATGATGTTGAAGACCGATAGGACCATGATGAGGCAGTTCACCTAGAGACAAAGGATGATGAAGCACAAGTCAACATGGATACATGTGAAACAATTGACCAAAGTGTAGAAGGTGGTGAGGGGAGCATGAGTAAAAAAGAGAGAGAATTCATGAGAGTCATGAAAACAGTCATGAAAATCATAAAACCATTAAAGACAATGACCCTGATAGTGACCATGATGATGAAAAAAATGATGGAAAGGCAAAAAAAGAAAATGAATCAAATGAAGACCAAGGTAAACAATAATGAAGAGAGTGAAGTAAGGATTTCTAACTCCCTCCTCCAAAACATAAATGAATAACTAAAAGATTTAGAAGCTGAGTTTTAAAGGGGAAATAATTTCATTCATTTCTATCAGATGGAAAACAAGAAAGTGAGTGCCCAACATGCCATCTATGAATGCTAGAACACTCAAGGCCTAGAGAAAGCCCTCATTGAAATCCAAACCCTAAAAGAGGCAAAAGGTCAAGAAAGCCTTGGATTTTTGGCCCAAGATTCTCACCAGGTCTCCTAAATCCCGTGAAGGATACCTCCACCAATTTTGAGGAAATTTTGGCAACTTTTTTCTTTTTGTGATTTTGAAGGCCCATTAGTGAAGTGCCACCGGTGCTACGCTAATCCATGGAACATCCTCAGAGGGAAAACTCAGAATTTTTTGATTTCTCATGGCCATTACACTTTTATCACAAAATTTTAGAGGAATTGCAGTAGTTTTGACCCCTCAAAAGGTCAAAAAAGTGCTCATTTTTCACCTTTCTGCCCCTATTTAAAACCTGGCGCTGCGCTAATGGCAGTGTTGGGATTTTGGAATTTTGAATAGGCTACAGGAGCTGGATCAGGAAAATACAAGAATATCTGGAAAGTAGACTCATCAGGCTTTCCAACAAGTCATCACTGAGCCAAATCTAAAATCGAGAAGTGGTCCAAAATTTGGTTGCAAATGTGCCTTTTTTTTGCGTGAGGTGGCGCTGCACAAATGGACTGTTTAGTGTGCTTTTGGCCAAAAGTCAACAAAACACACTCATTTATTGTAAAACCATATTTATTGTTTTTTAAGGAAAATCACTCTAGAATTAGGTGCTATAAGTTATTTTGGCATTTATTTCATGGGATATTTTGTGCCTTGGGCCTTGCATGGCTTCTTGGGCATTTATGAAATTTATGAGTGATTTTGACATTTTCCAACCCTATCTATGGTTTTTTCACTCCTTTGATGAGTTAAATAGAGCATGAGGGCTTCATTTTAAATGTTGGCATTTTATGAGATTGGAGAGCTATACATGGTCTTTTGAGGTTGAAGATAAATTTGGTGTTGTGGAGCTTGTAGATGATTTTCTTTTATTGATGATGATGAAGCTCGCTTGCAGGATCCATAAGCTTGGTTAATGGTGATGTGTCTCTAATTTTTTCATGTTTTCTTGTTTATCATTATGTTTCATCCTTATATATGCAATAGAACAGAAAATTATAGGCTAAGAAATGTTGTTTTAAGCACCTTAGTCCTTCTTTCCTTCTATTTCCTTAATTTTTTCCTCTGTTGGGTGTGTTTAAGGAATTCTTAGTTGCTCCTTAGGCCTCCTTATGCTTGTTTATTTCATCAATGGATTAATATGCTAGTTTCCAAATATGTTTTATGGAAAGCCATGCTTATTTGATGCTATCTTAACTCTGTTTTTTGAAATCTCTCTTTGAAGTATTATTTGTTAGGTTAAGCCAAGGAGGTCTTCTTTTGATATTTCCCTTTGTCCATGCCTATCAGTTTGCCTCAAAGTTCTTTCTAGATTAATCAATAATATTTAGGAGCTCCCTCTTTGATTGATTAAAGCTATTTTGTTATCTTAAATTTTCTCTAAAGCTTGAAGGTGAAATCACTAGAAGTTAAATGAGTTTCTCGCCTTCTATATTTCATTGGAATGTTTGTATTGAATGTCTATTTGTTTAAGTATTTTCATTGAGTAAATGGTTTTCCCTATCTCATGATTAATATATTTTGCTTATCAATATTTGAAACCTTCTTGTTTATGGGTACTTCACCAAGGATTCTTAACTGCCCTTTGCCCTACCTTGTTTCCCCAACTTAATGTCCATTTCACTTCACACATAACCTTAAGGATCCGTTGACCACACTAGATGTGCCCTGTAATGCACTTTGAGTATTTGTTCAGATATCGATGGCTTTATAGACTCCATAGTCCAATGTTTTGATGATCTATCGCTCCACTTATTCTACCTATTTCATCTTACCCAACCAAAACATTCAAAAAACCCTACACTTAACTACTTGCCTAAAATAAAACCCTAAATAGAAAAAAGTTCACATCCTTTGCATGCAACAGAGAGAGCCCTCTCTGAGTCCAACAAGGCTAGGTCCTAGGACTCCAAAGACTGGTTTCATGTTACCTTTTGCATTTGGTCTACCGATCTGCTAAATCATGGGACCCTATAATTCTGGCAATCATGGTGGGATCTTCAGAGTAAATAATAGCTTAGACATCCTTAAGACCTTAGAAAACCACAAAATTCCTTAGAATGGTATTTAGTTGTTGATTTTTGACAACAAGAACATCCTTAAAACAATAAACATCATCCAGCTGGCGACTCCACTGCTCTTCAGTAGCCCTGTTGACCCCACTAGTTCTGATAAACTCCCCTAGGAATGCATTAAGCAATCCTAATCATGCTGATGGTGGACATCAAAGTTGAAATATTCCACCTCTTGAATCCACAACCCTCAATATACCTAAAGAATCCACTGGTAGAGAACTCTAGACTGGTTGAAAAGATACAGTGACCCTTTCTTATTTACAGACATTGATACAAGGAGGAGATATGCTCCGATGAACAGAGATCATATCCCTGGATTCCCACACAAAATGCCTCAGATAAATTGGATGAAAAAAATACCTATATTTCAAGATGAAAAATGTGACAACCCCTTGTTACATCTCATCAAATTTCATATACATGTATGGAGGTTAAAGGTTGAATGGCGTGAGGACTGCCTCATGAAAATATTTATGGAAAATTTAGAGGGTAAGGCAAGAGAATGGTATGAATGGCTAAAACTGGGTAGCTTGTTTTCCTTGAAATATTTTCACAAGGTGTTTTATGAACACTATAAAGAATATTGTCCATATTTATCATCTGCTAAAAATTGTTGTGATCAATCTGAAGATTTCATAGAACACCTTGTAAACATTGATGAAGATTTAGGGAATTGGCATCCTAAATATTTATTAGAAGAACTCCATGCATTTCATTCTCAAGATAGCTATCATGAAAAACTAGAGGAGTTAGAACCCAATCAAGAAATAGAATAAAACCCACGGGATCTCTCTGAAGGCATAAGTGATGATTCACCATCTCTTCTAGTTGAGGCTCAAGAAAACATTCAGCCTAAGAATAAGCCTTCACTAGAGAAAGAGAAATGTTGTGGTCCTATCCAAAGAAAGAGGAAAATGCCTCCTCTTTTAACTAAAGAGAAAATAAATCAGATGCTAAACATGGAGCCAAACTCTAAACCTTCATGTGAACAAAACATTTATGTTCCTTCTCCTACTAATCCCATCTACCATAAATCAGAAAGTGAACTTGTAGATCAATTACAAAAAAAAACAATATGATAATCCAATTTGCTTGATTAGTAGCACTACTTATTTTGATTATTTTCGAAATTTTGATCAGTATGATGACAGTCATGTGCTCCAAACAGAAGCTAACCTTGAAGAGCCATTAGTAGTTGATTTGTGGGATGAATTTCACTATCATTGGCTTGAAAAAAGTAATCAACCAATAAAGGTCACCTATGACACTAATGAGGAAAGCATTGAAAGTTTAAAAGTAAGTGAGGGAACTCTGACTCTTTGCTCTACTTCATTTTAATCCATCAGAAATAACTTTCACATGATTTGAAATCAAAAGCCTTTTAGGTTTGGTGTTGAGGTTGAGGAAGATAGTAAACTTCTTGAGAAAGTTGTGAGAAAGAATTTTTTTCCTGACATGGTTGAGGAAATACTTGATGACATAGATCCCTTCTCAGCTCCAGATTCACAACCACCAAGTTCCCTTAAATTTCAGATTTCAGATGAAGGCTTAGAAATGGATAATCACATAAGAGTTGTTGCACTTCTTTCTCAAGAATATTTATTGCCAAAGAGTGCTCCTGCTCATCAACATGATGGCATTCACACAAAATTCATTCCACTCAGTCAAGGCATATTAGGATTTCAAGAGGAAAACACTACAATATATGATGATTCTATTAGTTCAGGTGATCATGAGGAAGAGGAAGGTTTTCTTTCCCAAAGGAATCCCAATCTTAGTCAAGTGGAGGAATAAGTAGTCCTGGATCAAGCTTATTTTCCAAATCCTCACATTCAGGTATTGTTTCAAGATCCCTTTGTTGATTTGTTAGAGACATTTGAAGAGGGAATAAAACATGTCAAGAGAAGTTTGATGCAGAATTTCAAGAACATTTTAGGAACTAATGTTAAAACACAAGTGAGGTGGGAGTGGCCTTTTGATTTTTTCAAAACCCTCAAAAAACTGAACTAAGATCCCTCATGGAATCATCTGCTTGATTGGTTGTATTGGAAAAGAGAGTTCACCAGCTGAATGTATATCATGTATAAATTAGATTAGGATAGATAAGCATGAAAATAAGCTCAGCCTTTGAGAATATTTTTGTTATAGATTGTTTTGAAAATACAAAAACAGAGAAAAGATGAAAAAATAGGGCATATTTGAAAAAGAGGTACAGCCCCATACCCAAAAAAGAGTATTTCTGAAAGTGTGCAAGCCTAAATGCCACTACTTGTTCCAAAAAAGTCTTGTTCAATCATCTAGCCTAATCATGGCTGAACATGTTTTCAATTTATTGCTGGTAAGTTAGTGAAAGAAAACTTGTCAAAGCATCCAAGCTTCACTTGTCAGTAGGAATAGATTAGGAAGAAAAGATATTGGTTCTCCATGCTCAAATCTGAACCAAAGAGAAAAGATAGGGATTACTAAAAAATTCAGAATCATAGCCCTCATGTTTTGTAGTTTTTCATTATACAAAAATAATGTGTGT